>JACGTJ010001178.1:8581-18656 GCA_014858695.1 Chrysomya rufifacies | reverse complement strand
CTAGAACTGAACTAGAACTGAACTAGAGCTGATCTTGAACCAAAACTGAACTAGAACTGAATTGAAGGAAGCTTATTGTTATTTACCGATCATCTAACTATGATGGTGTAGTGTACAAAACTCTTACTTTTACGCATTTTCAATTGCATTTCATAAATTTCTATTCAACTCTATTTGCTTGTCTACATTTATTGTAGGCGTTGCAATTAATATGTTCTACATTTTCATCAATTTACTTGTTATTGAGACAAGATACCATGTTGAAAATTAGAATAGTTTCAAAAAGAAGGAAAGAACACATTTGAATTTCAAACTAATAAATTAATAAATGAGAAGTTTCAAATGTTCGTCCATTAAAGAAACTAATGGAAAGATTTTTTTTTTAAAGTTTTTTTCTTTTATAATAAGCAATTAATTGGCGCTAGTCTATTATTTATGTGGTTTTTATATGTTATGCAAATATGTTAGCAATTTATAATCAAAATAAAAGTATGTGTGTATGTTATTTTTAGTTGTTTTGAACTAATTCCAAGTTTCTAATTTAACATAAGTTCATAGACCAATTAAATACTTTAATTGTTCAATTTTTAAATTTATTAACATGCAAAAGATATGGTTTTGTATTAAATCAAATACAAAACAGGAAAAAAAGTAAAGTAATTTTAAATATTTCATTTATATTAATGAACAAATATTTATGGCTAAGCAATGCATTTAACGGTATTTTGTTAATAAAGAATTAAATTTAATTCTGCCTTTACAAACCGACTCTTTTTGCTTAAGAAAACCAAAAAATCAGAAATTATTTAAAATTTCCTAAGATCACATCATTATTGATACAAATAGTTATGTGACCCTTAAATGTTAAACAAATTCATATATCATTTATATTTGTATCTACAAAAAAAAACATTCATTTTCAGTTTCATAATAAACAAAATTAATCTCATTTTCTTTTCAAAGTGCTAAAATAAAAACAGTTAAAAACAATATTTATATTTATCCATTAGATATAGAATGTGTCGATACATTTTCATACGGTCAATATAAAAATACTTGTTGTTGCAATGATAAAAGTATGAAAAATTGAAATTAAACAATTATTTTATATGGACAATTAATAATAATAAAAAAAAGAAATACATACACTTAAAAAATTTTAATTTATAACAATAGCAAAAAATCGTATTCTTTTTAACTTTTATTTAAATTTTATTAGCCAGGGAATACTAATTTAAACTGTTACTTTGAACAGTTAATCAATTTAAGACCAGTAAATGTTTAATTTAACCTGTTGCATTCATTTGTTTAAATCAAAGCGTTTGTGCTTAATTAATTAACTAACAAATTATATTCTTAACTGAATTGTTAATCTATAAATTTTATACGATTTGCTTGTGTGATTAGAATGATGATGATGATAATAATAATGATTGTTGCATTAACATTGATACTTTGTTGCAATAAAAAGTAAAAAAAAAATATATATTTTAACTATTTTATTTTTAATTTTAACATTAAGTTTTAGATTTAAAATTCTAAAAATTAGTGAAGGTATTTTTGTATTGAAAAATTTAGTTTCTTTTGTTTTCATCTATTCACATAGAAATAATTTAAAATAAAATGATTTATGGTGAATATTCCATAGATTTACGTAAATACGTTAATTTTAATACACGATAATTTTGAATTAAAGTGAATTTTACTTAAAGTAATCAAGTGATTTTTTTGTCTGTGTTCATCTTGAACTTGGAAAGTAATAACAATTCATATTATATCATGTTAGTTTGGTGCCATTGATTAATATTAATTAAACTTTTATATTCACACACAATACAATTTACTATACATTAATATGTATGTATGTATATTTACATACATACATACATACATACATACACATATATTATAGGGTTTAAATGTTTATTTATAATAATTATGCGGAAAATAATCGAATAAATTTTATTAAGAAACAGCGTTTCTTAATTGTTTTTAATTTTATTTAAATGATTTCAAGTCGGCTATTTTTACTTTGGCGGTATAAATTTGTCTTAACTATTTGCTTATTGAAATATCTATTTCAATAGTATATTGACTGCATTTCAAATTTGTTCGAAACGAATGATTAATTTGCAAATGCATTTAGTTATTATACTTAATACTAAATATGGAAGATTATGAATTGAATTTAATGACTTTTTAAATTTAAACATTTACTTGTTTTGTAATCTTGTTAAGTTTATTATTTTTGTTATAAACATACAAGTAATTAAAATTGTTATAATAAAAGATCTTTAATTATTCTTGAAGTTTATTAATATTACTTGTATTTTGCAGGATATATTAAAAATTTTGAAATAATATTACAAACTTGAAGTGCAAATTACGATGACGTAGTTTTTTTTTTCAATTTAAATTTAATATATTTAATTTAATTGCAACCATAAATATTAAATTGAAATGTATTTTAAAAAATAAATTGTAATTTTGTTTAGATAGAAAAAAAAAAACAAAAAATCTAAAAGTAGCAATGACTTCAAAACTCATTTGGATATCTTATCTACATACATAACTAACTGCAAAAATTATATGTATTTCAAACACACAAATACAAACTTTAACAACTACAACAATCAAACTAAAGTTACACTCAACACTTAATGTTAGTAATACAATATTTGACTTCCTTTGTTAATTAAAATTTTAATTGTTTTGATAAAACAATTTGTTTAAATATACAAATTGTTATCAAAACAATTAAAAGGTGTCTGACATTGAATTAAAATTACTTTATGTTATTTGTCTGTTTATCTCTTAATTCCTTTAACAATTTTGTGGTTAAAACTCTTAGAGTGTAGTTGTATAAACTCTTAAATGTATGTGTGTATAAATTTATTTTCCTTTGGTTAGAAGCATCAACTACAAACCAACTCAAATACAAATAAAACAAAGCAGACACCAGACCTTTGGAGAGGAAAGTAAAACAAAAACAAAAACAACAACTACAACAACAAGAAAACAAAACTATAGACAACATGTTGCCAATGTCCTTGGGGAAAATTATAATTATGTGAATTTTATGTAAAAAAAAAATGAAAATAAAAGAAGAGAAAATGCAAAGAATAAACAGCATGAATAATAAAAAAACAACATCAACAAAAAGACAATGAAGAAAAAAATGAAAAATAAAAGATTTACAATAACAATACTACTACAACAACAATAATAAAAACAATAACAGTATCTGTGTTACCATTTTGATTGTTAATCATAGATTTTGAACGGGAAAATGACAACTCTTTTTAAAATACAAAAGAGATTTTGAATTTTTCAGGGTTAAGGTTAGCTTTTTCTTTGTTATATTGAACAAATTTTAAGTTATTTTATTTAAATAACAATTAATTAACTAAACAGATTTAATGAATAAATATTAGTTCATGAAAACATCTGAAAGTTAGTTAGTAATGAATTGATTTTAATCTCCGGCAACATTATCTTTGAATTCTTCATCCGCAACATTTGTATTTATGGGTCTGTTTGTTGATATATGTACAAGATTTGTTATAGTTTCTATTATGTTTTTTTTTTTTGTCAATGTTTTTGAACTGATTGTAAACCTAGGTATAGGGGAATAAATGGAAAAATGACAAGAAACATTTTACAAAATAATATTGATACCAATAATTAGTTTTCATTCTGAGATAAAATAAAAAAATGCAATTTACGTTTCATTTGAAAACTTAATTAATTATCTAATATCAAACAGTTAATATTGTTTAATTTGAATTGACTTTTTAATTACTTATATGCATGTTATTTTTGAAGGTTTTTTTTCTAAAATTTATGAGTAAAACCAAATATTATTTGTTTGGGTCTTAAGGAAGAATTAGAATTCATAATTGACAACGATTTTATTTATATTGTGACCTTACTGTTTAAAATTGACAACAAAAATATTCAAAACAAAAGTTTTTACTAAAGATCCCCAAGTTCGATTTTAATTTGCTGAATTCCCGACAGAAAATCTGGCAAACGGAAAGTTAACAATTGCCTAAATTTTCCGAAATTCGCTACAAAAAAAAAAAGACCAATTGGAACCTTTTTTGCAACAAATATTAATAAGGAAAAAGTAACAGAAAGAAAAATTTACAATCAAATTTTTTTGGAATTTCTGAAAAAGTATTTGGAGAAAATGAGAAGTGACTTTTTAAATTTTTTTATTAAATTAATATATATGGAAAAATGTGTTAACTATTTTATATTTGAACTATTGTTTAACTGGAATTTCACTATTATTAAATGTTTGAAAGTTAATATATTTCAAAAGTTTGTTCGATTTAATATTATATTACGATTCAATGCTTTAAATCGGCTTTATTTAATGTTTGACTTCAATTCAAGCTAACTTTTCTCTGAGAAGTACGCTACTGAATTGAAATATACTTCAACTGTATTTCAACGCTTGGAATTCGAATTTGTGATTTAAAATATGTTTTTTGAATTTCAGCGAAATTGTGTATTGGGAAATTTGCTATTTTTTTATTAATTGACTTTGTTCCACAAATTTTCTTACTTATTTACGACGAATATTGACATCAGTTTAATAGTGATTCTTTCTAAATACTTTGAATTACAATGAAACTTAAGTAATAATTTTCCAAATTTTATAACGATAACGCTGTTAAAATAATGAATTATTCATGGGATGTGCAAATAGTGTTGAGGCATTATATTAGCTCATTAATATCAATACATGGAAAATAAGTTTTTTTTTGCGGAGAAGTTATATTTATATTTTGTAAAATATGTTTTTATTTATGTTATACATTAGATGTTTAGCGCAAATAATTATTTTAAAATTTTAGCTCAAAAAATTTGTCTATATTGTTAATCGGATTTAATAAATACAAAATAAAAAAAATTTTAAATATTCGTATCATTTAAATATAAAATATTCGAAAAAAACAATCAAAAGTTTAAATAATAAATTATTCTGTAAAGATTTTTCATCATTTATAAAGTTTTACATTTGTTGCATTTTGTAGTTGTTGTTAAATTAACCATATCTTCTTCATATTCCCCTTTTAATGAAAAGCAAATGAAACTAAATGCTTCAATCAAAAACAAAGAAAAAAAAAATACAACAAATATCAAAGTTGCATACAAACGTTAACACAAGTACCTGCTGGTGCTGCTGTTATAAACATATACACTTAACACATATGTATGTATGTGTATGTTAGTACTTCTCATACATTTTCATATACAATAAAAAAAGTGAAGAAGATTCATTCAATATTGCTCATACGTCATGGTTGCCCAAACAATTAAATATTTAAATTCACATCTTTATATATTATTTTGTATTTTTTTTGTGATTTATTTATAATTTGTTTTATTTTGAAATTTTTCAAGTGTTTAGAAAAATATTTATTTATCTTAAAATATTAATAAATAAGTAAATTTTAAATAAAATACAGCAACTGTTACTTAAATCATGACATTAAATAAATAAATAAATAATATTTAACGACAACAACAAAGTTATTATTGACCTGGGAGAGGAAGTGTATGCATTTAAATTCGTGTATTTAAATTATACATTAGAAATATTAAAATATTTTGAATTTGTTCAGATCTTTGAAGAGTAATAACAATTTTGATGGCAACTTAAAATATGCGTCTTAAACTAATAACTCGAAATGATTATTATTTTATGATTAATATTTTATATAAATCTGCGATTTTAATGCAGTTTTAGTTTTGTTTGGTTCTATAATTTTGGAATCTTTAAAAGATTATTCAGACAATTGAAAAATTGGCATTTTATGAACAAAAAGTAGGTAAAAATTAAGTTTTAAAAATATATTATTTATTTCATCTAAAATTTTTATAAATTATTCGTATTTTTATAAAGTTATTCGAATACAAATATTTTGAATTGTTAGATTCTTTTTATATTTTAAATAAAATATTTAAATTTGAGCAGATATTCAGATAAAAATAGTGATAAATTTAGATAATGTAACGAACAAAAATTGCAATGATAGCAATGAGATCTGAAATTCAATTGTTAATAATTTAGTGCAAATTATAAATTTGCTAATATCTTACTGTTAAAAAATATGCATTTTTATCACAATATGCTAAAATATGCATTATTAAAAATACATGCTAATAACACAACATCAAAGTTGAACCGTTAACGTTAAAACTGAATGCAAATGCATTTGCATAAACTTCCGCTCCTTTTTGAGATTTTTTTTTGTGTAATGTTTGACTACATAAACTATTATCGTGTGAAAGCACTAAACAAAGTTTAACTATTTTTTTTTCTTAAATTTAAATTTTTTTGTATGATTGATATTTCTTTTTTTTTAGTTTTTGTTGTTATTTTATGATACATATTAAAATTATGAGAAAAGAAAAAGGAAAATCTATACATCTTTGTTAGCTGATTTGTTTTTCTTTGGTTTTTGTTACAAAGGAATTACATTAGAAAAGTATTTGTATTGTTATATTTCTTTGCCACAATTTTGTTTTGATTGAAAGAAATTTCCTTTGAATTCGTAATTTAATCGACAAACAATATTTTTTTTTTGTTTAAGAAAACTCAAAGCAAAATTGGGAAAAGATTACAAGGCAATGAGAGTAGATAGATGAAACACTTTGTTTTTATTACCGGAAAATCTGTATAAATTTTAGCGCGTCAATTTATCTTTCGTTTTGTTTTCTTTTTTAAGGTTTTTATTAAATTATGCGTTTGGTTTAGACGTTTTATTTTCTTTATTTTCTTTGCTTTTAATCACCAATATTTCGTTCGAATTCGTTTTGTTTTATATTTTGTGTGCTTGATGCTTGTTGTATTTTATATCTGACTATATAAATTTAGCAATTTCTTTATATATTTTTTTTTGATTATTTTTTATTTGTATTTATTTATCGATGTTGTTCACACATTAGAGTCCCGAGAGAAACTGAAAACTCAGATGTGCTGCAAAGTACTTTTATGCGTTCTATTCTATATCGGAATGTTGGCATCGCAAGCAGACGAAGCAGCAAACGTCAACTGCGAAGCTTTTGGAGCAAAAATAACAAAATAAAAACAACATTTAATACTTGTACATGGAAATATATTTTATTTTGCCCTAACACCACCAACATCATCATTAGCACAGAAATCATCATAATGAAGGAAGTTGTGAATTTGCTACATTTGAGGGGGCAAATAAAATCACAATGTAAATGCTGATTTCTGTCTGTATTAGTTTGAGGGACACTTTTTTTTATAATATCTAAATTAACTTTTACTTTTATTGTTTTTTTTTAGTGTTTGTTATTATCTAAGAGAATGAAAAACATAAAGTTTCTCTTAAATTTAAATATTTAATAAATTTGCAAACAAAACATCAGGTGTTTTATTTTTTATGTTAATTTTCAGTTGCGGAATTTACAATCATCGAGTCGAACTTGTAGTTATTCAAACACTACAACTAATAAAGTTTATAAGCTTTTAAACTTAAAAGAATATTTTATTTTTGTTTTCCAATTTCAATTTCATTTTCTCCCGATACAAAACTAAACTATGCCTAAAAGCTTAGAAAAGTAACATATTAGATTTCTAAAATATTTTAAAATTTTTGAACTAATCCCCCTTAAGTCAATTATTCTATCTGTGTAAATCTAATTTCTTATGTTCCTTTGTAGTTACAGAGTTACTTGAAGCTCTCAAAAGGGTTTCTGTCTTTCTAATTCGTCCAGAAGCCAATCCACTGTCCACATTTCATCATTCTAACTTCAGACGTTTATTGTGTGAGTTGATGTGACAGTTGAAATGAGAGAGCGATCACATTTTGTAATTTTAAAAAATATAGTTAAAGTAATAAATTTATAAACTTTTAAAAATGTTTAATGTGAAATTTTCGCTTATTGTATTTTCTGCTAAATAGTACAACAGGCGGTTGATTGTTAAATTTCTTCACACAAATCTCAAAACAAAGAGAAATTTACAAAACATAAGCAACACAGTCAAACTCACATATCACATACATGTATGCAAATGTTGTACTATCAAATCTCTTAATTTCATACAAAGAGATTTCTCTTAATTTTACGTATTATTAATAATCAATGAAAATTACTCTTTTCCTTTAGCTCTGCTTTTGTTTGTGTTATTTGTTTTTATTCTCATTAGACCAGATGTGATGACAGCGATGATGGTGATAATGATAAAAGCCAATTGAATGTGTGGCAGGCAGTGTACATAGTAAAATTTAATTTGTTTAGCTGTTGCATATCGGAATTCCTACTGATTAGCGCCATGTCCGCTGTTAATTTTGAGAGAATACCGGCATTTTTTTTTTAAATAACTTATTAGTTGCATGATGTATAAAATGCGAAAACAAATTGAAAACAAAATAAAAAGGAAGAAAACAAAAACATTATAAAAAAATGCTAAAAACGAAAACGTCATAAAACATGAGATGAAAAAATGTTGCTGCATTTATTTAGATAGACCGTCCGTCAATCACAATCACAGTTGATGTGTTCTTGTCTGTCTGTCCGTCTTTCGTCTTTCTATCGTTCTATTTATTTATCTCTATATCTCAACATGTGTTTTTAGCTGAGCAGATGTTTAAATCGTAATTGTTTAATAAACAATGTGTGTTCTTTTCTCACGTTTATATGAATGGTTAGGTGGGTGTTTGACAAATGATGTTTGTTTGATAGTAAAAAGTTAAGACATTTAGAAATGGAAATACGTTTAAATACTTTTTAATTGCCATTAATTTTTGACCTATCTTAATAATTTTTTGTTCAATAAGTATTTTTAAATCTATATGTTTAGTTTTGTGTTATAATATATTTTTTTTTAGTTTTGTAAATTTTTATTTGAATGTTGCCTTAAGGGAGGCGTATGAGTATTGTGAAATGTGTAAATACAGCGTATGAGTGTTATATTGAATAATTGAATTTCGTTATTACATTTGTTTAAAATAAATTAAAAAAAAAAATCGAAAAATGTTTATATCAAAGAAAAACTCCGAGGCTAAGTTCACACTGGATGGATTTTATTCTTATTATAATTGGTGGTTACGCTTTTTGTTCAAATATTTACATCAATTAACAAAACGTTTAATTTTTATTCCTGCAAACATTTATCTGTATAAAAAGTTTTAGTTTTTTGATCCATGCACTATCTCAATGTCCATAAATACATTGGAAACAGGAAACAGGAAGAGCACATGTAAATGCCTCAAAATCAGCAAGAAGTACTATAGAAGAAAACATTCATTTGAGAAAATTATCTGCTCTAATCGTTAACATTTCATAAAGATATGAAAGCTAATTTTATTCTATTTTAATATTTTTCAACTTGGTTTGGTCTCAGTATAATTACTTCATTTCAAATCGTTAACATTTGATAAAGATTTGAAAGCTAATTTTATTCTATTTTAATATTTTTAAAAATTACTTCATTTCACAAGGATTCGTATCCATATAAAAACAAGTAAGAATGCTTTAGTCGGTCAATCCTGACTATATGATACCCTACACCACATAGAGCAGAATATTATTTTACAAAATTTTCACCAATTTTTGTGAAATACTTGAGTTAGCTTATATATAAATATTATATGCTCTCAAAATCAATTCCGACAGGCATATGTATGGAGACTAGGTGAAGTAATGAACCGATTGGAAAGAAGTTTGGATCAAATATATTTAAATCTTAAGCAAAATTATGTAAAGTAAATTTCAGTTAATTATACTCATATGTAAAAGAATTATAGGCATTATTGCCTATTCCTAAGGCATTTGTATGGACCGATTACAATAGGTGTCCTCCCTGGGGCAAAATAATAATCTGTGTCTAATTTGAAGATGATAGCTTTAAAACTGCGACAAAGTACAGCGCAAATGATATACATAGACAGTCAAACAGACGTCTAAATTTATGGATAGACATTCGTTAATTCGACTAAGAATGTGATGCTAAGCCGGATGGTATAATTAAAGGTGGGTGTTTGAACATGTTTTCTTTATGTTACATACATTCGCACAAACGCATTGT
>JACGTJ010001169.1:6038-22601 GCA_014858695.1 Chrysomya rufifacies | reverse complement strand
TTCAATACCAAACAAACCTTATATAAGAGAAATATTTGTGCCTTCCTAGCTCATCCGGTGCGGTCTCTATCGTGCTTTCAACAGACAGACGGACGGACATCGGTAGCTCGACTTGGAATCTTACCAGAACCCAGAATATATATACATGTTGGGGTCTTAGACGAATATTTCAACATGTTACAAACGGATGGTGGGTATAAAAACAGGAATCTAGAATTGAAACATTGGTAAAAAATATCCCAGGATTTTACGGAATATTAAACCTTTTTGAGACTTTTCAATGCAAAATGCAAATTTAAAATTTCGTGAGGAAGGAAACCATATTTTAATTCGTAAAATTTATTTATGTGAAAAATATTTTTCCATTGCTAAACAAAATTCTTTACCAAGAATATATCGGATACTATGCATAATGTTCCAATTATTTTAAAATCGATAAAACCTGATTCTAAAATAAAACCACAGAATTGATACTTTTAAACATACTCCAATCCCCATGAAACACTGCGTTTGTTCAATTGCACTAAAATTTAGGCCTAGTAGTTGAGCTTTAATTTAAACCTATTCCGGTGGCACAATTTTCTTCGGTCGTTTAATATACGAATAAATAAATCATATTTATCTCTATTTGAAATAAGTATCCTGTGAAACAGTAAAAATTTAAGAAAAAAAATTGAGGTCTGAAACACAAAAATTGCCTAAAGTGGTTGAATATTGTTTAAAATCGCCTTTTTATTTATTGCAATTAAAATTAACGATAACGTATGTTACGAGATCCCAGCTGATATTTAAATGCAAGGCTTCATTCAGAAGGATAATTGTATGCTGAGATTATGCTGTTTTCAAATCATAATGATATTGTCGACAACGAAGTTGCTAATGCATAAGCGATACTAGACTTTGTGTTAATATCTCATATATGTGTACAGGAGACTTTAGGTCACATCTAGGATCCTTCTTTTAGGAAGATTAAAAACATATTCTGGACAATTCCAACAGAAAATGGAGGAACAAAGACTACGAAAATGTGTCCAGCCTTTAACAAAACGATGACGACTGCTGGCCTAAATATAAATAAAAATAATAAGGCAGTTGATAGATGACACAGGAACTTATGTGATAAGTTCGATGAGAGTTAAATGGTACGTGGAATGGTTGATATTTCCTAGACAAGATATCAGGGGAAATAGTCTACGTAACGTTAGAAGTTTTATGCTAAGGTTGACATGGCTATTTTCACACAACGTTACAGGCGGACTAATTAAACAAACGCTCTTTTAGTATCAAGTTGGATGAATAAGCGATTGTTTAATATCAAGGTTTTGGTAAGCACTGCCAAAGAAGTGGATGATTAATTAGTGTTAAGATGATGTTTATATTGGGGTCAGTTGTATTTTTTTGAACGTACACATTCATGGGAGCAAAATTGAATTAGAAATGTTAAAGAAGACTAGGGTTGGGGAAAAGAGATGATAGACGGAACCGTTAAGTGAAGTCGGGGATGTATTAGAAGAATAATTAATACAAATGAAATCTTTAATATACATATAAAATAAATATTGAACGCATTCATTACAAATTCAATTTAATAGTTCATGACTTTTAAAGACATTAAAATGTGAACCAAAAAATAAAATAGAAATAGCTGCATATTGTTATGGAGGGAATCGTATTTAAATTTTGAAGGTATTACTTGTTATTTATGTGGCATGAAATAATAATAATAATAACATTTCAAAAAACTATACCTAAAAACATTGAATAATTTTAAGTAGCGTATTTTTTTCTTCTCTCTTTTTGTACTTTGACATGTACTTATTTCAAGTATTAATGCTTTACAAATTACTTTACTAAATTACTTTATTCTACAATTTTACATAACTACAGTTAAAATGAAATAAAACATATTTGCTTACCATATATCAATATATATTTTTTCTTGTTTGCAAGTTTTTTCAGTTTTTTTTTTTTTTCTTGTATCAAAGAAAGGAACATAATGTCTGTAGTAGCACTAACCATATTCAGTAGAAGTTCAAAGAAATAAATGTAAATTATAGTAAATGGCGCCCTTTTAAGTTTATATTTGATTTTCGTTTAGTTTATGGTTGGAAGAAATATCCATTTCGGCAGCTGTGTTAATTGTTAGATTTTGGGTGGAGTTTTCCTTATTAAATGCTGGACATCTATGATGATGTTTTGTAACCGGTGATGTTATGCTTGTTAAAGTTTTACATCGGCTATTGAATAAATGTTCATAGTCTAATGGAAAATGTTGAGTTGAACATTCTGTACCTGATATTGTTTTAATCATAGAATTTGATGTTAACGATTCTAATTCATGTGACTCTGAATTAATAAGTTCTCCAACTGCCGAACTAGAAGGTGTTAGTAATTGTTCGCGTGTTACATTATTTTGTTTACGTTCATAGAATTTTATGCCATTAGTATTGGAACGTTTCTTAACGCGAGGATAACGAAATTGCATAAAGCCATATTGAGGACCAAATAGTTTTAGTAGACTCATAAGGAAAAATGTAGCATAAGTCCAACTGGCAGACATAACTACCAACAGGAATATGCCGATTTGTAGATAAGGCAATACATTAGAAAATAACATTAAAGCCCCAGCTATACCCGTCGTAATAGCAGCCATAGCAGTAGGACCAATAATGCGTGACAATGAGAACTGAGTAGCAGCTAACCTTTCGCAAGATGGCGATAGACGATAGTGTATGCCGTAATGTAAACTGAAATCAACAGCTAAACCTATGGCTGTACTTACGGTAACACTTTCCAAAATATTTAATTTCCAACCTAACACGATTAAAATGGCCACAGTAACAAAAATTGTTAGCAACACCGTTATGACAGCATAAAATGATATTAAAATATTTAATGTTACCAACAATAAAACCACTAAAGATGCTGTCATTGCAACTGTTATAGCTACCAATGTTCCAGAGGGCAAAGTATCTTGTACATCATAGAATTTCAATTCACTAATAAACCAACCACCTTGCATTTCCGGAGGTGCTGTTTTCAATTCATTTTGAAACCATTCTTCGACGGTTTTTATAAAATCCTTAACAGTATCATAAACCGTAGAATAGGAAACATTTGATTCAAATTCTATAACTAATGCTTTAACTACTGGCGGTATTACTCCCGCTGTAGACGTAGAATTTGAGACATTTTCTATAGTTGTATTGTTGAAAAAATCATCATTTAACGTGCTATTTATATTTATATCTAATTTTGTGGAAGCCATAAATCGTGGGCCAGCCACACCGGGTGAAAAGTATTCACGAGGCGTAGCATAAAGTGAGGAAATAATTTGCGGTAAACATAAATCGAAAACTTCCGGTTCATAGGGAAATTTTGAAATATCACAGCAAGGCGTGCGATCAGAATAGTCCATTTCATTGACACACCTTTGGGAAAAATAAATATTTAAAAAAAACTACAAAAATTATACAAACAAAACTTACATTCTTTGCATTAGAGTTATAAAATTCTCTATAAAACAATTTGGCAATAACATGCCAAAGGTTAATTGATAAAAGGGTTGTTGTCTTATATTTTGGCAAAACGATAATAGCCAAATTTGTGCTGCTTTTGTTGATACATTAAAATTATTGTCATAATGTAAATTGCCATAGGCATAGGGATTAGCATAATCGCCATCGTCTATAGGTTGTATTCCCCAAACAAAACGTAAAGAGAATTTATAGTTCTCAAAATTCTAAAAGAAATGCAAATGAATGAAAAAAGAAAAAAAGGTTTGTTGTTTTAGTTAGTTATGTCTTAACTTACCAACATTGATTTCTCAAACCAAAATTCATTTTTCAATTTTGAGTTATAAATCTCGAAGGGATGATTCGAAACAAACAATTGAAAATGTGAACTTTCCGGCAATTGTAAACCAGGTTTATACAAAACTACTACAGCACTACAAATACCCAAAATGCCTAAAGTTTAAGTGAAAAATTATTAGAAAACTATCAGAAAACAAATAAAGTTATATCATACCGAATATTGTAAACCATAAAGGAGCATAATTTAAAATAGCTTTAGTTATAAATGCTTCTAATTTAGTGCAAAAACTATTAATTGACTTATTAATCATAATTAAAAGTTTTTGTATTTGCAATTTACTGCACGCCGAACACGACGAAAGACGTTCCATTATTGATATTGAAGCTGGCAACCAAGTGATCATTAAAATATAATTAGTTATAACAGCAGTACCAGCAAAAACTCTAAAATATAATATAAAAAGTACAAATATTTCTATAGGTAAATGCTCAATTTGTTAAGTCACAGATTTGCCAATTTACCCAAAACATTTTATAGCTGTTATATAACTAGTATAGGAAGCATAAAAAGCTCCCGCTGTTGTCACAGATGTAACAAACATAGAAATTGAAGCATGTTTTAAAGTTAAAGCCATTAAATTTTGTAAAGTTTCAGTTTGCTCTGAGTCGGCGGCATTTGTTAGAGTTTTTGTTGTAACCGTAGACATTTTAGAAAAACGTTCCATTAAAACACATTGCCAGATTTTAACAAAAATAAAGGCATCATCAGCACCAATACCTAAGTAAATTATAAGGCAAATTATTATTCACTTAATGGTGGGAATATTTTTCAAAGAAACTTACCTATAATAACTACCACAGCTAACAGATTCATATATGGAAAAAAGGTCATTTCAAATACTAGAGTATAAATAAAATAAGCTAAACCTAAGGAGAATATCACAGCTATACAAGTCATTAAAGTAACAAATACTGAAGTGGTGTATAACCACATGCAAGTCATAACAAAAACTCCACCCAGAGCCACCAACCAAGCATCGGTAAGTAGTAGTTCATTAAATAATTCATTTTCCAAACCCAAATCCATAGCAGCAACGCGTACAATTTCATTGCTTAAATCTCTGAAATTAGTAAGAAAGTTAATTTTTAAAGATTAATCTAGAACTTTAAAGTTTTTTCATAATAATTTCTAACCTACACTAAGGTGAGTGTATATATTTGTAATAATATCTGACTTGTTTAACTTCTTAACTACTAAGACTAAATCCAAATACACATACACACACTAAACAGTAAATGTTCTAATAAAACAAAATATTTATCTGTTGATTTGCATGCTGGTGAGCTCATGCAAGACTGCACTTAGGGAATTGATGATTCTTCGAACGTTGAGGTTATGCTGGGTCCCCGGCCATAGTGATATCGTTGGTATATCTCGAATTGTGTACGCTAGGTTGTACCTTCGATAGATTTCTTCTTCATGAAGATAAGGGAGCAGACTGTAGATAACTCTAATCAGAAATGGAGAAGCGGAACGGACTGCAAAGTTTCAAGGGCAATAGGCCCAGCTCTAGACAATGTTAAGTCCGAGTGCAGAACTTACATTTAGTGACATCGTCCCTTCCTAACCTAATCTTTACAAAACCAATAAAAACTCCTAATAGATGATACACAAATTAGAGAAAATTTCTAGTTTAGTTTAATTCTACTTCAGTTCTAATTCTGTTTCAGTTCAGTTATAATTCGAATCTTCTAGACTACTTCAAACTAACTGCACTTGCTCCAAAACAATTTCATACAACAGACTTAAGTTTTTGACAATTTCTTCGTGAACAATATTTTCGATTAAAAATATTTAAATATTTTCAACTACAATTAATAATTGTCGATTTTCTCTTATTTAATTTTATCCTCAAACTATGTTGTCGAAAAAGGAAAATTCCCTTAAACCACAAAATGAACTAAACTGTTCATGTCCAGTACAAACTACAACAAGATATCAAGAATATTTTCCAACCTATCTTAATATTAAAAAACCTATTCGAGCTAAATCACAAAAACCATGTGATATAGAACTAATAACTGGTTATATTGGTAATAATTTATATTTAAAAAGTGAAAACATCAAAACAAAAGTATGGCCAGAAGTTTTACAAAATACGGAAAATTATGAAGACTTTTTACAACGTTTAAAACATTGTGAAAAACATATTTATGATCTTTATTTTACCAAACCACCAGTGGATAAGGAAATAGTTGAAAAACTTTTTAAAAACATAAATAAAACATCATATCAGTTGGTTTACTCTCCCGAAGTATTTACTCCCTGTAGTGAAAAGCGACGTTTTGCTAAATTGGAAAATCAACCAATTGGTATGAGCTATAAAGAGACCACTTATGGTACATATTTTGGTCATATTAAGGAATTACAAAATTCTAAGAATATTTTAGAATGTTCCGTATTTAAGGAGAACAAAGAGGATTTAAGGAATGAATTAAAGTTGTTGAAACATTGTGGTCGTTCAACATATTACGATGAATTGGGTGTATTGGGTAAAATTTATGCTAAACCTACTTTGTCTGGACCTATTGATCGTTACACTTTGAGAAAAATTTAATTTATTACAATTTCAAATACTCACGTTTTTTCCCATTCATGGAATAAGGGTAAAATTTTTGTTGAATGTGGAACGGGCACAAAAATCATAGAGTATTTAAGAAATATATTAGAGTCCTGAAAAAATTAATGATTAATTAGTAAAACAAACATTTTGAGTAAATTATTTATTATTAAATGTTTAAAATTAAACAAATTGACGCCTCCGTTCTATAACATTCTAAGTCGAAAAAGTGTGTTTGGAGTTATTATTTGCTGTCAAAGTTTTCACGCGATATCTCGTAAACTTTATAAGATGCGCCATTTATTTTTTCACTGGTTTTAGTAAAATTAGAGTAGAATTTTTATAGTAGTTCTTGAATTCACAAATTTAAATTGGATCCTAGCTAAAAATGACAAAGAATGTTTTAGCAAGGAGAAAATATTAACTAGATAGGTCTTCTAAGTGTACTTAGCATGTTTTTAATAGGTGTATTGTGTTAAAGACAATTTAAACATTTCCAAGCATAAGTATTCTAAATACATTTTAGAACGGAAAATCTTTATTACTATATGTGTAGATTTTTCCCTATAACTTGGGAATGAATCGGCCAAATTTTGACAGTATTTAAGTTAGAGAGTGTAGAATTTTAAATGCAAGAACATTAAAAACGTTCTAAGTATACTTAGAACGTTATAGAATGGAGGCGTCGAAATGTTTTTATATTAAATTTTTGTGTTTATAATAAATTTTCAAAAACTTGTGTTTTTCGTTAAAATTTTGGATTTTTATTAGAAATATTTCCAAACATTTTTAATGACATTTATTCAAAATAACAAAAAACTTTCGTAAATGTGTTTTTTATAAACATTTTGAAAATAATTCTAAATTTTTAATAAAAAATAAAATTTCATTACGAAAATTGTTCGAAAAATTTTAGAAATGTTAGAAAATATTTGTAAATTTTCGATTTTCATTATTTATTTCTTTTTACTTTAAGAAATTTTTCTATTTCTATTTAACTTGTTGAATAATTCTATTTACTTACGTTAATTTTTATAAAATTATAATCAGTCAAGTAATGTAGAATATTGAAGACAATATTATTACGCGTACAATCTGAAGGAGCATAACATTTGTTTATTTCACTACAATCGTTACTCAATTTTAAATCATGAAAATACTCAAAACATGTTGACAAGAGATTGTGTAATAATGCTACATCTTCGTGCTAAAAATATAAAAAATTTATCAAATCAATTCAATTCTTATTTAAAGATTTTAAACAAACCGTCAAATCGAAACAAGAACTTTTATTAGCCAACAGTGTTGCATAATTAGCCAAAGACCAAGGTCGGCAACAATTATTACTTATCAATTCCCTCTCACAATATTCACCATAATTCTGAACTCGGGTAATTTGATCCTGTAGTTGACACATTGCTAGCAAACCATTTAGATCAAATAATGAATCTGTAGAATTAGGTCCGATACGTTCAACTACAAAGTGACCATATTCCTTGGCCGGAGAATCACAAAAGTAACCCTCAATAGGTAAACGTATCTTTTCACTCAGATTGCCATTTAGAAGTGCACTCCATTTATTCTTCTTGGCATGTATCAGATCACGTTGATCATCTTCGTCGACAAATGTCATATTACGACCATAAGCTATTTCGTGATCATTCACTGTTGCCGAAGAGGTAGGCGATGATACTAACGAATCATTGGTGATTTCATAATCCTTAAATATACCACTATCTCCATGCCAAATAGTGGCAGCGGATGTTACATTTTTCTCTCCATCATTGGTATCCTTTTTGGCCGTTTTACCTTTTAAACGCTCTTTAAATGTTAATAACTTCTTTGTTAGTTCGGCATTAGACTTTTTTCTTTGATTTTCCTTTTTTTGTTTATGTCGATTTTTTGGTTTACGATTTTTACGTTTTCTATTGCGTCGTGTAATTGTGGGATAAATATCGTAATCATTACGATATAAATTGTGAGCTTTATTTGTGAGTGTTAGGTCATTTGGATCGGCTACCAATAGATTGGAAGGACCAGTTTCTTGAAGTAAATTATGCCAAGCAATTAAACGTTTTCCCAATTCGGTGCCACGAGTTTCGAAACCCTGAAAATAAACAGAATTTGAAGAATATTTTCCAAAAGGTATTTTCAATAAAACATATTCTGAAACTTGTTTTCTATAAAAATTTATTTTTTTTAATTTATGTTTTTATAGAAATTTTTCGAAAACTCTGGTCCAAGAAAAAATTTTCGCAAATTTTTGTTTATTCAGTAATTTTGTATTTCTATCTATGGGAAATTTTTGAAAATCTATATTTCTATAGGAATTTTTTGAAAATCTGTATTTCTATAGGAAATTTTCAAAAATCTGTATTTCTATAGAAAATATTCCAAAATCTGAATTTCCATAAGAAATTTTCGTTGTCTTATAGAAAAATTTTCGAAAATTTGTTTTTTTTTATATATAGAAAATTTTTGAAAATTTGTTATTCTATAAAAAATTTATGTATCTCCAGAAAATCTTCTAAAACTTGTCTAATCAATAAAGAACTTACCAAAGTTGGATCTGTAAAGTCTGGCAAATTATTTGTAGTTAATGATACAATAATGCAAGCTATACATAAAACGGCTATAAATAAGACCATCAAGTATGGTCTACGCACCAAAACATTATAATACCACTGCATTTTGTATATTATATTATAATAAACTTAAACCAAAAAATATTGTTAAACTTCTTTCTATATAAAAAAGTCCTTTATTATTTTTTGCATTACAACAACTTGTTGTTTCATTTTTTATGTTTTGTTTAATTACTTCCCCTTTGCGTCATGTTGTTGGCAAAATTATGCTGCTTTATTATTGTTGCAGGTATCATTTTCGCACAATTGTTGTTCGTCGTTTGATGTCTCATTATTTTGTGTCTTTTTTTCTATTCCTACTTTTAGTTCCTTTTTTTCTTGTACACTTTTTTCGCACTTGGAAAAAAATTTGCAGGAATAATTTGATACTTTAAAAAACGTATTGCTTGCTTATATTTACATGTTATTTATTTAATTGTATTAATAAAAATTAATATTTATTTTACTATATTATTGAAGTTTTATGTTAATAATTGCAAGAATTTTTTTATTAAATTTTAAAATAAAACTTTGTGAAAAACTTCCTTTTAACAAAAAGAAGAGGAAGCAAAAAATTTTCTTTTTCTCTGAGCATTTTTATATAAACGGTTGGCAGCACCACTTTCAGTTTCACTTCTATACAAACGATGCCAGAGTGTTTTTAGGAATTAAATACGGATTTTTGCTAAAAATCGTCAAATTGGTATTTCCAGTGCATGAGAAAAATGTATTGGATTTTATAAAAATCTGAACATGTTGGATCATACAATTGTAATGATACTCAATAGAAGCTTTACGGATACCATATCGAAAGTCAATGTAGTCTGAATTTTTGCTTAATGTTCTAAAGCTATCAATCTAGAGTTAACTACCGTTATATGATTTTCAGCATATAAAAATGACTTTCATACTGCACATTCATAAGCTTTTTCCTTTCCTATTATATCCTTGTGTCGCGGAACGCATATCAAGTTTAGTCCATGGTGGCGTTAATACTGCATATATAGAAAAAATAAAACTCTCAAATTTGTTTTTATTTGATAAAATTCTTAAATAAGATTCAGATATTAAAATTTATCAAAAAATAAATAAAAACAACATTTTAAATATAAACAACTAAAAAATGGTCAATTGTTAACAATTTACAGACATGTGTTGCCATCATTGCCAATATTATTTAAAAAGGTATGTTAAGGTGGATCAACTTTAGTTGGTAACTCAGTAATTCCATCCTGGTTGGTTACATTGGTGGTTTCAAAATATGCGTTGTGATAAATATTTTTGCTGTACGATTTTGTAACACTTCCACACTAATTATTATAATTTTTACCAAATATATTGAAAAAATTATATAATTACTTCGAATAATGATATAATTGCTTAATTTGATAGATTTCTTTATCGTCCACACCAGAGATTTCGTCGAAAGCTATAGAGAGAAATTCTGACATAAATATATTGGCGTGTAGTGCAGTATTAGAAGTAGATAATTTTTTGAAATATATTAACATTGTTAAAATCAGTATTTACGAAAAATACCACGTAGTATTGTTTTAAACAACTTGTTCTCAAATCTCAACAATGTTTCAAAATTAAAGTTGTATTTTGTTTTGCACTGTTTTATCATAAATTTATTACTGGTAACGTTTACCATATTTTTACGAGTGCAGTAAATCTGGCATCGTTTGCTTTAAAATAGCGGCTCAACAGCTGACTGTCAAAAGTAAAACTGTTTTGCAACAACTTTTCTTGTGATTCCGAGCAGTTTGTAGTTAATTTTAATTTTTTAACTTAAAGTTTAATTAAAAACTCATTTTTAATCTGTTTTAGGAATAATAAAATGTTAAGGCAATTAAAGTTTATTCTACAACGTTATCCACACAATGTTACCGCAATAACAACAACAAATACTGCATCATTGCACTGCACAATGGGAAGCAATTGGAAAAGTTACTGCACGGCTAATAAGAAAACTTCACAATCAGAAGATAAAGAAAACCAAAACCAGGAACATAACAAAGATCAACAAAATCAGCACCAGCAAAGGAAAAAAGCACCTCCACGAACCTTTGTACCAGCAGTAAAAAATCCATTTGCTGCTGCCTCGGAAAAGACTAAAGATGTTTATCTCAGCATGGTTAGTATATTCACTGAACGCGATGTACATCGCCGTAATCATGTTGAATTTATATACGCAGCCATGAAGCATATGGCAGAATTTGGTGTTGAACATG
Organism: Chrysomya rufifacies; assembly: GCA_014858695.1. NCBI lineage: Eukaryota > Metazoa > Arthropoda > Insecta > Diptera > Calliphoridae > Chrysomya > Chrysomya rufifacies. The sequence goes on along the minus strand of JACGTJ010001169.1, from coordinate 11,307 downwards.
ATTTGGAAGTGTACAAGGCTCTAATAAATGTCATGCCAAAAGGAAAAATGATACCGAAAAATATTTTTCAAGCTGAATTTATGCACTATCCCAAACAACAACAATGTATTATAGATTTATTAGAACAAATGGAAGATTTGGGTGTTATGCCTGATTACGAAATGGAAGCAATGTTATTGAATATTTTCGGTCGCCAAGGCCATCCATTGCGCAAGTACTGGCGCATGATGTATTGGATGCCGAAATTTAAAAATGCTTCACCTTGGCCATTGCCTAATCCAGTACCAGATGATACACTTTTAGTAGCAAAATTAGCTGTAGAACGTATGTGCACTGTGGACAGTCGTTCACAGATTTCCGTCTACGACACAAAAGATGTAAAGGATGCTATTGATGAGACATGGATAGTAAGCGGTATGAGTCCGGATCAAGCTCAATTGTTAAAGGATCATCCACGTAATAAAGCTTTATATATAGAGGGACCATTTTTGATTTGGCTAAGGAATCGTACAATAAATTACTTTACATTAAGAGCTGATCCGGATGTGGACTTTTTAAAGAGTCTTAATAGTCAGGATGATGATGAAGATGGTGAGTAAGGAATTATATAAATTATGGTTATTTTAGAATATATCTTTAGAAATTGTAAGATTAATATTAAAATATTACAAATATTTTGAACAAAAGTTTTCAGACCGGCCTAAGATTTTTGCTTTCTCTCAGCAATTTTTCACATTATCTTAAAGTTTTTACAAGATCACGTTCGTCAGGTCTTTTTCTTCCCATTTTCTTATAAACTACTAAATGAAATTATTCCATTTAATATGTGTACTTACAACATCATACGAAGAAAATATAAATTATTTCTTAAAATTTCCTTTAAAATTAAAAAAAAGAAAACAACTTTAAAAAGTGTCTTTTGAGCTCTAGAGTTTTCCTCAATTCCATATTACAAATACTTCATTTTTATTTCTAGACGTTACCCGCATTAATGTACCCTTATTCGGTGGACCAACCACAAAGAAATCCTATCAAGTAGGCAAAGTTCGTTCTGTACATCAACAAGATGATGGCACAATATTTGCCATTTGTGCAACTGGAACATCAACAAAAGATTCCCTTTTGTCCTGGATACGTTTACTGGAATCGAATGGTAATCCAGCTTTAGGTGAAATACCTGTACTATTTCGTTTTCATTCAAAGGTTGGAGAAAGAGCGATACAAATTGAAGGCAAATCTGATGCAAATAATACACCCACTACTAGCGATAATAATGCAACTAGTCAAGAAACACCAAGATAACAATAAATTGTTAGAAAATTTATTAATATTAAATAAAATAAAACTTGTTAAAAATTAAATTTTTGTAATAGTTTAAAACTATTACTGTTATTTATTTTTTTTTTTTTTTTTTAATTTTAGTTTATTATTTTTTTAATTGAACACAAAAATAAAATAAAGAGAGCATTATCAAGTGTATAATATATATTTAGGTTTAAAATTCAAATATTGTAGTCATTTAAAACTAATTTAATATGATTTATTTTTTTTGTTTATATACATACAATTAAATATTGTAAAATATTAATGTTTTGTTAACGTAATTAAACAAAGCAATACTTATATCATTTAAGTACATCAAAATTTCATTAATAAAAAAAGGATTGAATTCAGTTTTATATAAATTTTTTAATTTAACTAAAAAACTTCAAATTCATTTATATATTTTATAATGAAAAAACAAAAAATGATATGGATGACATAAATTATTATTCTATTAAATTTAATTTTATTACTTGCTAATTAATCAGCTTCTTTCTAAACACATGATCACAGTATTAAACTGAAATAACAAAAAAATTAAAAATAACAAACTTTATTTTATAGTTTGTTTAATTTAGTGCAAGAAATCTTACATGGATTCTATATACGTAAATCTATAATATAATTAAAAAAAAGAAAAAAACATTTTTTAAATGTTAATAACTCTTTTTTAAAAAAAAAACAAAAATTATAATAATTTTTTATACTAAAAAAAAGTATACAAGTCCAAAGTGAAAAAAATCTACAATATTTGAGGTACAATTTGTTTTTTAATTCGGGATATAATAAAATTTAGCCTTTTTTTTTTGTTTATAACTTATGCTTTTTTCCATTTTACTACTTAGAAAATTATGATTGGTATAACATTATTACTTTGAGTTTGCGACCCATTTTTAACGCTGGCCTATGGCTTTGTTGAGTGGAAACACTTGTGTTACCACACCTATCCCTTTATTCGAACCTTCACGAAATAGTACTCTCATGCCAGGTCTAACATATTCCGGATGTCCCACAAATTGAAACATTACTGAGGCACTGTCATTGGTGCCAATTTTTTCGCCTCCCATTATGCCTCTAATTATGGCAGTTTGTCTTATACTACCAATATGTACTGTTGTCTGGAATCCCACATAAATGGCGGTGGCGTGGAATAATACAGATACCTTAGCCTGTAAATATAAACATTAATTTTATCTTTATTTAAAAATGTTAAAATGTAAGTTCTAAAATATCTTAAAATGTATATAATAAAACTTTAGCTGAATTGGAATTGTAAATTAGAACTGCACCATAATTAAACTAGATCTAAACTTGAACTGCGAACTAGAAATGAATTAAAACTGAACTAGAAATAGAACAAGAACTGGAAATGAACTAGAACTGAAATAGAATGATCTCAATTAGAACTGAACTGGAACTCAACTAGCGCAGAACTAAAACTGAACTAGAGCCGAACCAGAACTGAACTATACATTAAACTAGAACTGAATTTGAACTTAACTATAAATGAACTTGATTTTAACTATAACTCAACTACAACTAAACTAAAACTGAACTGGAACATAACTTGAATTAGAACTGAACTAGAACAGACGATCTATTACTAAATCTGAATTAGAACAGAATTAGAAATAACTACAACAAAACAAGTAATTAAACAACTCAATGTAGAAATGGGTTGAGAGGCTTGATCTTGAGAGAACTCTGGTTTAAATCGATTACACATAGACTGTATTTGATTCTTTTAAATAACGACCTACAGTTCGCCAATTATAACTCACTTTATGATAAGACGTAAGTCCAAATGAGTGAGTTTTAACTCACAAATTATTATCATTTTATACGAAAATCTACAACTTTTCATTTTAGAAAAAGTGCCTCGTCATACAATCTACTCCCTTTTAGAAAGCACTAAACAATAAACATACCTGGAAAAACAGTGTGCCACACGGTTGATCATCAGTATTTCCCGAATCCGCTAGCAAAACCATACCACTACGCAGCGGTGGCAGTTGTTGATTTGGTGTAAACGATAGTGATGCACTCTGACCAGCTCTCACTACACGGCACGGCGCCTTATTACGATGTATAGTATGAACAGTGACCGAATGAAAATTACCACATGGCAGTGGCCCAATTTTCATGGGCATATTTTCCGTTAGAACACCCTTCACCAATAAACCACCCACCACAGGACCAACTTCAGATACCCGAAATATTTCATCAATATGAAATTCACAAGATTCTTGCTCAAGACGTTCCTTTTCGGAATTGCTTACACCCGGCGAAAGTACATATAAAAATCTAGTGACTAGATTTAAGCCCGAGCCTGTTACATTAGAGACACAAAATATGGGTACTATATTTTCGCTAAATTGATTCGAACCAGCCGATATAACTTCATCCGTGTTGGTAACAACAAATGGTACTTTACGACAGCCTATGGATGTTAGTAAATTCTTAAGTTCTTGTATAGTTTGTTCGGGCGATGTAATATCGGTTTTAGTAATAACAACAAAAAATGGCATATCGAGAGCTCTTACTATGGACAGATGTTCCTGACTGGTACCATTGAAACCACCGCCCGCAGATACTACTAGCATAGCATAATGTGGTGAATAGCCGGATAGGGCTTGAACTGTTGTACGCATATAACGTCTATGACCAGCCAAATCCATAAAGGTTACTAGTTTGGTAGAACGATCACTTATTTCTTCTGCCGTCATCATCTCATTGTACTTATAGTTAATTATATTACCTTGGGCATCAAAACCCAAAGTTTCATGTGATATACAAGACGTGCGTCCCGATTGTATTTCGTGCATATGCCTGAACATATTCAGCCGCGCTCTACCACGACCATTGTCAAATTCACCTTGCGTCAGTACACCCAATAGTGTTGATTTACCAGCATCTGCTCCTCCCAGAACAGCTACTCTTACCTCTATATTATGTTGGTCATCTGGTATTTTCCTTACCAATACCTCAGCTACCGATCTTCGACCAGCTACATATTTGCGCCTTAATACTGATGTACTGGCACCCAATTTATGTGCCATTTGCTTTAGTGTACACAATGAGGCATTCATATCTTTCTCATTAAGTCCATGTAAGTGTCCAGAATCAGATACGCCTATCTCATATATAGCCTCACCATGTCCTTCCCTTAAACGCCATTTCATTTGTGTTACCAAATGTTCAAATCTTTGTTTTGACGGACTTATTAATTTCAGCTTATATTCAATATTCCCAAGTTGAGGTTCTGGTGGTAGTATACCCTGATCGAAATCTATAACTATTTTCTTATTGATATTACGGTTATCTAATTCACTTTCACTACTGCTACCACCAGAATTACCACTCTGGCCACTGGTATTCGTATTCGAGTCACTGGAATTATTGTTACGTATATCGGGTTCTTCATCAAAACCATCATCCGGTTGATTCGGATCGAAAAGACTCAAAAAAGAGTCCATTGTTTAAAGATGTTAATAGATTTTACTGAAAAATTTAATATTATACATTAAAACATACATCTGCAAAATTCGTGCGATAATTAAAAAAAAAAAAAATATTTGACTAAATTCTGGGGTGTAAGAATTGGAGATACGATGTTCTTTGTAATTTCAACAACATAAATACGTAGTTTTCTTCAAAACAGAAATGCATGTCACTTTTAATTCTGATTAGTTTTTCGTTCTTATTTGATGGTTCACAAAGGTTATCCAGTTATCCGTTATCCAGTAAGTAAATATTTTTGTCAAAATCAAGGCCTTAAAATCACATGTTAAATGAATGCAGTTGATATGGCTTCCCGTTCGAATTTAGTTAAGTTCAAATTCAGTTCGATTTCCGTTTCAATTCTAGTTCGGCTCTAGTTCTGTTCTATTTCAGTTTTAAGTCAGTTCGATTTCAGTTTCAGTTCTAGTTCAGTTCTACTTCAGTT
>JACGTJ010001168.1:31017-47476 GCA_014858695.1 Chrysomya rufifacies | reverse complement strand
AAAAAAAATACAAAATAAATGAAAATTAAACATAAATTGAAGAAAACCTTATGTTTTATTTGAATTTCATCAATATTTATTGTCATTTAAAGAAATTCTTAAAAGAATTTCTTAACAAATTGTTTTGTATTTTGTAGGTTTCTTTAATTTCTGTTAAACTTAAATTTAAAATGAGAGATAATTAAATAAATTTTCTTTTTTTTCCATTTAAATGTGTACTAAACGTTTTACAAGAAACGATGGAAACCGAGAAATAAACAAAATTTAAATGAAAAAAATATAAAAAATATTTAAGAAATTTTCAAAATAATTTTATTAAGAAAATATATTTAGTAAATAATTGCACATAATGAGTATGAATAAGTAAATTGTTTTTGTTCTAGAAAAAAAAAGAAAATGAAAATAATATTAATCAAATATTAAAAGTAGTTTTCAAACGAAAATCTTTTTCTTCTTCTTAAAATTGCTTTTGTTTAAAATAAAGTGAGATTTTTATAAAATTTAATACATTTAATGAGTTTTTGTTTTTAACTAATTTCATTTGAAATATATTTGAGAATTAGTTGTAGGTTTTCTTAACTTTAAAATATAAAAAGAAATTATGTTTAATTATTTTGAAATTTTATTTGATTTTGAAGTTATAAGAAGGAAATTTGAAAATATTAGTCGAACATTGCATAAAATCTTACATTAGAAATTGCATTTGAAAAATAAACATTTTATTTTCAAATTTTATTAATCGCATTCTGTAAATCTGTTTATGGATAACTTGGAAAATATCTCGTAAACCATAACATATTTCTGTGCTTGTATAAATTATTAAGGATTTTGAGTTTTTATTCTTGTTCTACTCAAAGTGTTTGGGAATTACCTAAAATTGAAAGCTTTTCAACTAATTTTGAAATTCCCAAAATTTTTGCTTATATTGAAAACCACAAATTTTTATTAAATAACCTTAAATATCGCCTAATTCCCGTGTATTGTTTAAACATTTTTTGTTTAATTTAAATTATCTAAAAGGCACAATATTCTCTTTTCAATTCCACTTAGAATTAGGTTTGATGAAAATTAAGATTAAATGATTGAATAGGAAAGCATTAGAGGTTTTCACAAAGCAACAGTAAGAATGTTACATTAATATCGAAACAATTATTGGACATGTTCTGTAAATCAAAAAAGATGTTCTGATCATCTCTTGTGATTTCAAATCAAATTAAGCTTTGCAGAACAGACGAATTCTGAAATCATTGGTATTGCCGATTTTGGAATCGACTTTGCAAGGTGCGAATGAAGTATTTTATTTACTAAATTTGATTTCTAAAGTTAAAGTACTGCAAATACTTTAACGATGTTGGAATTTTCTTATAAAAAAAAACTTCAAATATTTTAAATAAATTTCATTCTACTGATTCATCTTCCGAGAGCTTGAGAAATAAGATTTGTTTAAAATTTCAGAAAAAACCGTAACATGTTTTAAGATTTCAATTAGTAACAAATTTTCATATTCGCTTTATTCTATAATTGAGTCAAATAGAATGCCTTCACCGTAATAAAAACGCTCAGAACTTATTGCTCGCAACAATAAGTAATCAATTAAACATTCCAGTTGGAGCTTTATTTTTCCTAACCGTAGTAAATTTTCAAAATACTTTGAAAAGAAAATATTCAACACAATTTTCAACAACATCAGTTTTTAAAAATATTTAGATTTTTTTTTTCAAATTTGTGTTTATGCTTTCTGATATACATATATCTTGTCAAAGTTATATATCATGCTAAAGAGAATAAACTGTGCTGGCTCCAATTTAGTATGAATGAAATAATGATATTAATCTTCTTAAATATAATGATTAAGAACTAAGAATTCATTGATATTTTTATGTTTCGGTACTATAGAGAATAACCTGAATTTGTTATGAATTTTGGCACTGCGACATATAACTTCTGTTCAAAATTGTTCTTTGATCTATGATTTTTGTTCGAAATTGCTACCAAATGTTTTCTTTTTCCAATGGCCCATACAGACGGAACGGTTATAGATTATTAGTCTAACTGCATGTTTTTCAGAACAAGTTGTGACAACACAAGTTCTAATCATGTTATTGAAAAATCTACAATCATTTCGATTTCATCACTTTTAAAACTAATGATTAATTAGTGAAATGATTTTAGAACAAAAGTTTTTTAGTGGGAATTTCTTTGAGCATAACTGGTTTATCATGGTTAGTTGTTAAATGATAAACAAAACCTGTCAGCATTTGGTAGATTGTTTGAACTATCGAAAAGGTGTCCGTTTAGGAACCTTTTAATGTTGATATTATAAAAAAGACTCTCAGCTTTATGATAGCTTACATTTGAGAGCGAAAACAAGACATAGAGAATTGCAAAATTTTCTTTAAAAAGTGAAGTTATGTTTTTGTGTTATTTAAATTAGGTATTTATATTAGGTTATTCTCCTGAAAACTTCTAAATATCACTAAATCGACACTCAAAAAGTGCACTAAAGGGTGACATTTAAAAACTATCGAAACGAGGTACATTTCTTCCCGAACAGTGACACCCTTAAGATCACAAAATGATTCCCCTTTTTAGACTTCTAAATATCACTAAATCGACGCTCAAAAAGTGCACTAAAGGGTGTCATTTAAAAACTATCAAAACGAGGCACGTTTCTTCCCGAACGGTGACACCCTTATGAACAGAAAATGATAGAAAATTAAACTCTCAGTAATAACTTGAAGCTACTTTTAGGAGTCATTTTCGATAGTAAATGCTGGCAGGGAAAGAATATATAATATGAAGATTCGACAAGGTTCTCTTTATATTTATATGTACATTGGGAAATGGATCACATAGTAAGTTAATTTTGAGAAAAAAAGAGAAAAAGTTACGGTTTAATTGAATCCTTTTTTAAATCATTGGCTGATATTACAGCTGTCAGTTAGTTTAAAAATCATTCTCACAATAATACATTTTGATTATGAAATTGTGTTTTTATATAAAAGCTGGAGAAAAAAGATTTCATGTTTTATAAATATTTGCCAAATAAGTGTGAAAACCTCTAATATATTTCAAATGAACAAAATATTACACAAGTTCTATTATATCTTTGAATTTTTTCTTTTGTAGTTTATAAAAATGAAAACACATTTAAATTCACTTAAATTTTTTGTTTCATCTAATTAATTGTTTTATTAAAGTTTTTGTACCTCTCCGTAAATGCAAATAATGAAAGAAAATGTGTTTTATTATATAAATTTTATTATTATTATGAAAGTAATTAAGAAAAACTAAAAAAAAATAAAAATAAATTTCATTACTTAGTTAAAGCTAGAAGAACTAAAAGTGCTTAATGAAAAATGAGTGCAAAATTTATTAATTTATTATTATTTTGTTTTTGTTAAATTTCTTTACTTATATTTAAAAAGATTTGTTTTTTTTTTTAGAAGTTTTTTTTTATAATTTTATTTTTATATTTAATATACAAAATATATATTCTTTAAGGTATAAAATATTTTTTTTTTTAAATTTATTTATTGATTTAATTATTTAGGTTTTGTTATTGTTGTTTGTTATAATTATAGGGTAATTAATTAATTAATTAATTGTTTTAATTATGTTTCTCAATATTAACAACTAAATATGGCGTTTTGTTAAACAAAATTTTTAATTTTAATATAATTTCTTTAATCATTTTTTTCTTTTTGTTTTTGTAGTATTTTTTTTAATAAGATATGCTTTTTTTTATTTGTTAAGTATTATTAAACTAAAGAAATTTAAATAATAACTTCAGAAATAAAAAAAAAATAATAAAAAATTAGAAACTTTTTGTTTTTTTTTTTCTTTATAACCTAAAAACTAGGTACACAATTTTTAACAAAAAATAATTATTTAATTTAATTAAAAAATATATATATTATTTATTATATATATTTTAAATAATATATATAAATTATTGTATTTTTTTTTAATTATAAATTTTTTGTTATTTTTTTTTAACTTATTAAATAAATTGTTATTAAAGTATTAAGTAAATATTACACACAAGTTGAAAAAAATTTAATAAAAATAAAATTATATGATTTTTAATAATAATTAAAAAAAAAAACAATTATATTGATTAATTTTTTTGTTAAACTTAATTTTCTATTTATATTTAAAAGGGGAGAGTAAAGAAGAACAAAATTAATTTGCCAAAAAAACAAATGAGATTGAAAAGAAAATTTCAAATTATGAAAAATTTTTGTTCGTGTTTTTTGTTTAAATTAATTTAATTTAAATAAAATAAATTTTATCAAGTAAAATTTTATTTGCTGTAATACATTGAGATTCATAGTTTTTGTTGTTGTTGTTTTTCTTTATATTCTAGTAGAATTAAATTTGTTTTTCTGCTGATTTCCAGTTTGGTTTATACTTTGATGAGACTCTTCTTTCCTGTTTAAAATTGTTGTTGTTTTTTATTTGTTTTTGTAGTTAAAGTTGTTTTTTTTTTATTTAAAAAAGTTTCAGCTTAATTAGGTTTATTTTAGATTTATTGTACTCTTTTTTTTTATTTTAGTCATCTACCTTTTAGAGGCCCCCATTGTTTGATTTTTATTTTGGTTATTGTTTGTTTTTTTTTATTTTATTTGATTTATTTTGGGATTTATTGTTTGGTTAGAGAGCATGTTGAAGAAAAGGAGCAAAAGAAGAAAAAAAAAATAAAATGGTTAAATGTTAGTAAATATTAATTTGTTATTAAAAAAATGAATTATGTTTTATTGATAAATTTGTTGCAATTATTAGAAAAAAATTTTAATATTTAAATAAAAATGTGTATGTATGCTTTTAAATACAAATTTTATTAACAAAAACAAAAAAAAATGTTTAAAATTTCAGATTTAAATTCAAATTTATAGTGATCTTAAAAACATGTTTTAAAATATAACTTTTATAAAAAGAAAAAAAACTAAAGCTTCATCCCATTTAAAAAAGTTCGAAATTTTATAAAATTTTTAAATAAATTTAGTATTATATTCATTACACGTTTTCAGTGTGAACAGGACTTTCCACAAAGAGAGCTTTTTTCTCGATTTATAAAATATTAATTCAACTTCACTTTAAATCGGGAGATCATAATTTACTCTAGGATTTAAATTATAAACAGATTTCTCTCTCTCTCTCTCTTTTCAACAGTGTCTGTCTTATCAAAATCATTATATAAACAATGAGAACAAAAAGAGCGTAAGATTCTTTGGTATGTGTTGCATGGAGATTAACTTGGTTTTTGTTTAAACAGTTTCACTTTAGACTTCTGAACTTTTTGGAGTAAAAAGGTTAAAGTTTTAAGCAGAAACTTTTAATAATAATTGTTCGGACAGAGAATTTAACAAAGACTTCTTCTTTTTCTCTTTTATTTTATGTATTAAATTTTGATTTAAGAGTTTGAGATTCCAGTTAATCGTATTTATATTTGTAGTAGGAATAAGTTTTTCTTTTCAATCTATAGCATAAATCTCAAATATTTTATATTCTCTAGATCTTTTTAAGAGATTTAAATTTCAACTACTAGCATTAATATTTTTTATATATTTTTGATTTTGCCGCATCCTGGCGATCACTGTTTTAAATAAAAGATCAACATGTAACGGGCTATAACAAGAACAAAAAACTGCAATTTCTTTGTGAGTTTAAGTGTTATAGACTTTGATTTCTTAAATTCAAAATTTCAAGATATCAGCTTTTCCGAGATCAATTATCACTTTTAAAAAGATTAAAATCAGAAATCCTAATAAGAAAATTTAAGGATTTCTTAGAGAGTGCTATAGATAACACTTTTAATTTTTAGTAATCCAGTTTTTGGCTCTCTGTTGTTCACATATAAAACAGAGATCACTATAAAGAGTTTAAAAAGATTTACGATTTATTTCGAGTTTGTATTACACTTTCAGAAACAAAGATTTCAAGCTCCCTGTTGTTCAGAAATAAAACGGAGATCATTATGAAGAGATCATAAGTATATTAGTGAGAGATTTACTGACACAAAGATAAACAATTTTAAAATTGAGAGAAAAAAAATCTGTAAAGGTAAATATATTGAAGGTAAATAAGTTGTAAGATTTAAAAGAATTGAAAGTTTTTAATACTGACTTACTGAAATATTCGAACAACTATTTGGGATGAAACTTGAAACTTCAAATTAATTTAGAATTTTGTGTGTTAAATCAAATTATAACTGTTTGATATTTGAATTTTAAAAATAATTTCTTTTGTTTTAAGCACAGAAGAAAATTTTGTTTGATTTAGATTAAATACAAAATATTATTATTATTATTAAACACACACACATACAAAACATTTAGATTTAGTTAAAATTACACTGAAAGATAAAAAAAAAAAAAATGTAAAACATGTGTAATTTACAAATAAAACATACATACACATTATTATTTAATTAATAAATATAAACATTCATATTTCTTCGATTAGTTGTTGTTTTTGTTTTTTCTTTTAATATTAATCAATTATTTTAATTTTTTTTCTAGAATTTTTGGTGCAAAATGTAAAAATAAGAAAAAAATTAATAACAAAGATATTTTTTTAAATTTATGTTTTAAAAAGTAATTTACAAAAACATGAATTATATATAAGATATATATAAAAAATTAATAGTTTTTAATAATTATTTAAATTTTTTTTAGATTTTTTAAAATTATTATTTATTATAAGAAAAAAAATTGTTTTTTAGTTAACTTGGCCTTTGGTTAGTTTTTATATCATTTAGCAAAAAAAAAATAATAATAATAATAATAATAATAAAATTAAAATTATAAACAAATTATTATTAAAATTTTATATAAAAATAGTTGTTTTTATATGTAATTATTATTAATTAATTAAGAAATCATAAATACGTTTTTTTTTTGGCTATGAAAATAAAACATACAAATTATTATTAAAAGTAAATTTAAAAAAAAGTATCGAAAACAGTTAAAAAATTATTTATATATAAATTTTTTAATTATTAATAACATTTGATTATTTATGTTTAAGATGGTTTTTTTTATATATAGAAAAAAGAGTATTAATAAATTATTATTACACTTGTATTAAATTAAAAGACATTTGCATTTTGAAATGAAAAGAAAATTTAATTTCAATTAAATTTCAATATTATTTAAAATTATCAATATATAAAACAAAAAATGGTCCTGTGAGCTGGATTTTTTAGATAAATACTAATGGTTGTTTACAAAAAGATATGGAATTTTAAAACAATTCGTTTTCAGTGTAGACCAAGATCATAAAATTTTATGTTATTTTATGAATTTGAGAAAAAATTTTGAGTTTCAAGTTTGAAATTTTTGTCATTTTTGTCATCTTGTCACTAATATTTTCAGAATATTGTGTTATTATTAGGACAATGTTTAAAAGTTTTATAAAAAGAACTTTCATTGAAAATAATCTTGTCTTATATGACAACTGTGTCATTGTCGTAATGACACAAGATTTTTTAAATAAATCATTTGCTAATTATTTGTGACAGAAGACAGCTAACATAATGACATAATTAACAATAAATTATTAAAACATTATTTTGTTTTCAAGTGTTATTATTAATTTTATAAAATTTTGAGAAAAAAAAAACTGGTTTAATATTTGAAATTTTTATTAAATCTTAAAAAAACCATCACTTCTATTTTAAGAATTTCTTTTAAAATATTAATATTTCTCGATATTTTCAATATATTTTCTTGTCATTAGAAAATGACAAGAATTTTTTAAAATTTCTGTAAGAAATAACAAGATTTTTCATAAATTCTTTAAAGAGACATAAAAAACTTTAACTAAAATTTATAAATTATCGAAAATTGTGATGTTTTATTAATGCTATAAACCTTTGTCATTCTGTCACTTTCTTTGTCATTGTAATTTGTTAAATAATATTGAAATTTTTTTTTCGGTGAGAAAAACATGTAATAATGAATGAAGGTTAAAGTGTTTAATATTAAATTTTGCCAAGTAGTTTGTAATTTAATTAGAAATATAAAATGTAAATGTGGTGGTAGTTGGTTGGTAGTTGGTAGGTGGTAGAAAAAGGATTGGTGCCAATGATTCAAATGTAAATGTATGACATAAATGTCTTGAGAAAATTATAAACATTTTTTTTTTTTTTTGGAAAGCAATGCAAATGCAAAAATTTGGTGTAATTTGTTTACATATACAACTTAAGAACTAAAGTTTTGTTTTTTTTTTTTTAATTATTAATAACTTAGAATATAAATTAAAAGAAAACCACAACCAAATATTAATTAAAATTAAAAATTAAAAAAATAAAATATATAAAAATTATTAACGATAAAATTTAAAAACTAAATTTGTTATAAAAATTATTGTTTGTTTGTTTTAATATTTTGTTTAGGTAAAAAAAAGTTAATTAGTTATGAAAAATAATGAGTTTTGTTTTCAATTTTTTTTTTAATCAATTTTATTGTTTTTCAGATTTTTTTTTGGCTCAAAAGGTAGATGAACTTGAGAACAAAAAAACAAAAACATCAAGATTTTTAAGTTTTAAAAGGGGGCTAACATCTTTTGGTTTAAGAGAATTTAAAGGAAGGAATCTTTTTAAAAGCCAGCGTAGTTTCAAATTCCAACGTTGTTGTTTTTGTAAATTAGTAAAATCAATGATTTTTTAGGTTAGTTTTTCAATTTTCATTTTTTTTTTTTTCAATAATAAATTTCTTGAGTTTGTTTTTCGTCTGTTGTTTGAAATCATTGACCTTTATTTGATTTTTTTGTTTGTTTTCTTTATTTTGCTTTATTTTTTTTTAACTAAATATACATTTTTTATATAAAAAAGAGAAATTTGTTCAAAATATTTTTAAAATTATAAATATAGAGTTTGTTTGTTTTTTTACAAAATTTATTTTATATTTATAGTTTTATATATAAAAAATACTTTTTTAAAACTAAAATTAACACTAAAAGTAAAATTAAAAGTAAAATTTTTAAATTTATTTTTAATTTTATAAATTCTTTTTGTTTTTTTTTTTTAACTTTTATTTATTATTTAAAGTTCTGCAAAGGCACAAGTCAACTTAGAAACAATTGCTTTTTTATTTAAAGATTTTTGAGATTTTTTTCTTTTTTAAATTTTTAGAAAATTTTCACTGGATTTTGTTTTTAAAGAAGAAATATAAGTGTTGTTGTTTTGAAATTTTTTTCTTAATTGCCTTAAAAATTTGTTGTTGTTTTTTTATAAATATATAAAACATTGGTTGTATTACAAAAGAGATAAAAGAGACATAATTACAACATTTTTACTAATTTTGTGGAAATAAACACTAAGATTGTATTTCCATTTATTGAACAAATTTAAATTCTATAACTGTTAAGCTAGATTTCTCTTAAGAAGATTGTAAGAGAAAAAGATAACTTTGCTATTTGCTAAAATTTGAACGAAAGCATTCAAATTTTAGCAAATAGCTAAAATTTGTAAATATGTTTCCTTCTTAAAACCGAATATTGGTCTAATAAAAAACATTACATACTTCGGGAATCCTATTTCTTATTATTTGTAAGTATTTCAAGAACTTGTTCGTACATTTATTATTCTCTAAAATTCGAACGAAATCTTAATTTCAGTTTCATTTATTTACATTAAGACGTACGTACAATCGAACAACATTAAGTTCAATTTCAAGCTACAGCATTTCCCTTAAGGTGAACGAAAAAGTAAATTTTTCAAATTAATTGAAATTCGAAGGAAAATGTTTGTTCGGGCGAACAAAATGTTTTCATATATGTTTCGTTTATCAAACTGAATTTTTGCTATTCAATATACATGAAATGAATGGTATTTTTCATCAAACATTTGTTCGTAATTAGAGAAACTTTTGTGTATTTTCTTTTGTTTTACTTGTACGAATTGTTCGTTTATAAGAATTTACAGGAATTTTTAATTTCCAGCTGAAATAAATACTTAATTTAGTGATATTCGAATGAATGTTCAAGATTCCTTAATTTTTTCTAAAGAGAACGAAATGTTTTTTTTATCACTTATTGTTCGTATTTGAAGAAATTGTGGGCTACTCTCTTTTCTTTTAGTGGTTTGAACTGTTCGCTTGTAAACATTGAATAGAATGCTGAATTGTAATTCGAAAGAAAGTTTAATTTCAAAATTATATTCAAAAAGGCGAACGAATTAGGTTTGTTTCTCTCAATCGAATGTTTCTCTAATAAAAAACATTATATCTTAAAAAAAATTCTTTGTATTTAGAGAAACTTTTCCGTATCAAATTTGTTGAAACTGTGCGTTACCTTAAAGTGAAAGTGAACAAATGTTTTGTATTAATGTTTCGTTAAAAAAAAAGAATCCGAAAACTTCTCTAAAGGTAAAAGAAATTTGAATGTTTCTTCATACAAATGCAATGTTTTTAGAAAGGATTTTGATCATTCATTCAAACAAACATTCATTTCTCTTAATTTGCAACAAAATTTGTAAATGAAATCGAAACTTTTTTATATTTAAATCAAGTGAATAGAAGTTTTATAGAAACTATTTAAACTGTTTAACTTAAATGAGCGAAACTAGTTATTTTCCTAGAATAATATTGATGATGTTTTCTTTCACTTTAATTTAAATTTGTTTAAAATCTGCATTTATTTTCTATTAAATTTAACTCTTTTGTTATACAACCAATAAATTAAGATTAAATTAAAGAAATAAATATTTAATTTAAAGAGAAAAAAAAAGTAATAATAATATTTAAACACAACTAACCTGTTTTAAGCTGTAAAAATTGAGTTTTTTTGATTTAAGAAATTTTTGTTAAATAGTTTTAGTCATTTTGTTTTTGTTACACATCAGAGATAATTTTTTTTTTTTAACTTCAATCAACAATGCAGAGAGGAGCCCCTTCTAAACACCGGCTTATTTTTCGAATTTAAAACAAAAAAATTTTAAAATTTATAAAAACTAAAATTTGTTCGATGAATTTTAAATATAAAGTAAAAAAAAAGAAAAAATTAAAACACAATAATTAAATTTAAGAGATTACTTTAACAAAATTAAGTTTTTAAAAAATTAAACAATAATTATTGATTGATTTTTTTTTTTTTAAAAGAAACAAATAATGTTATAATGAAAAATTAAAGAAATTCACTTTTAATTTAAGAATTTTTTTTAAAAATTATTTTTTAGTTTTTATTGTATTTCTATAAAGCCGGGCTTAGTTGGAACCCCCACAGCAGCTCTCTGATATGGATGTTCACGATTAGCCGCCAAACGTCGTTGTTTAATGGCTCCTACTAAAATACATGGGTATATAATTAATAAATTTCATAATTTGTTTACTAAAACTATAAATATTTATATATATATAAAAAAAAAATATTTAAATAATAAAGGTTCACAACTACTACACACTAAAAACTTATAATACAAAAAAAATTATTTATATTTATAAAAAAATAAAAAAAAAAAAAAATAAAAATTGCAAAATAATTTCTTTTTTATAAAGATTTTTCAAATTTTAATTAAGATTTATTTTCTTTTCATCTAAATGTTTCATAAATTTCTTTGGAATGAAACGTTTTATATAAAATTTATTTAATTATAAAAATGAATACAAAAAGCAAAAGTGAATTTTATTTATTTAAACTATTTGTTGTTTCCAAGAAAATTCTTTAAATTCTAAAAACACTTTTAACAAAACGCCTTGTAAGAGTTTGAAATTTTATTATTGTTTTTAAGCCTAGAAGTAGGCTAGACATTTTGTTTATGTTCTTAAAGTGTTTAAATTTTATAAAGGTTTCATAAGCCTTTATTTTAAATAATACTTTTATTAGGCCTCTTTAGTTTTTAGCTTTAAGTTGTTGTTGTTTTTCTTTTTTTTTAATACGAAACCTTTTTTTATTACAATAAAATTATTTTAAATTATTTAACAAAAAAGTATTTAATGTTTAATTTGTTTAATTTTAATTATTATTATTATTTTATTTATTTAAGTTTCAAATTGCTGACTAGTTTATTTAATTGTTGATTTTTTTTTATATATATTAAGAAAAAACAAATTTATTACTTAATTTGTGGACGGAAACTGTATGAGCTTTTATAAATATTTCTTTTTGTAAATTCTATTAATTTAAGAAATATTTAGAACAAAAACATTATGGTTAAAAGAAAAGATAAATAATATAAATTATTATTAAAACTATTTAAGAAAATTAAACTTTAAAAGAATTAATTTCAAAATTTTATAACTCTCAATAAGAACGAAAGCTTTTAGAATTTTATTAGCAAATTATCATGCATTTCTTCGAAATGCGTAGCAACATGTTCAAATTATAAATTGCAATTTGTTAAGCTTCGTATTTCTTGTTAATGTTTGTCAAATGCGAACGAAATGTAAACAAATCGTTCGTTCGATTAGCAAATCAAAATTTTAAAATGCGAACAGAAAAAAGCTTTGTTTTTACGAATTTTAAAAGCTTTGTTATTACTCATTTCGATTTAATAGAAGTTCATATTGAGATTTAATTATATTTAGAGCAATAAAGCTTTAAACATAAGATTTTCTTTCGTATATTGAAGATTTTACATCTCTCAATAAGAAGGACAAAGCTTCTGTTTTTGTAATTTGAAGAAAATTTTGAATTTTGACTTTGAAAACATTACAAATATAAAGAATTTGCAATTTCTTGTTGATTTCTTTCAAAAGCGAACGGAAAGAAACAAAATTTTCGTTCGAATAGCAAAAAATCAAAACAAAAGTTTTGTTATAACTCTTTTCAAAAGCTTTTTATAAAACTTCATATTGAGAGTCATAAAATGTTTTGAAAGGAAAGAAATATTTAAGAACTAAACAAAAGATTTTCAATTAAAACAAAAGATTTTCAATTAAACAAAAGATTTTCAATTAAAATTGAATAGTTTTACATCTCTTAATATGAACGAAAATTTTAGTAAAAGCTTTTTAATGTATGTAAGTTTACATCAGAGAAAAACATCTTTCATTCAAAAGCATTTTGTAGACTTTCTCATATCGATTACAAAGCGTTGCATACTTTTGATAGCAGACTTAATTAAGCTAAGTTCAAACTTGGGGAAATATTTGACGAAAAAGGCGTAACCACTAAATTTTATAATAATATTACTTCTATTGTGATTCTAGTTGTTTTGTATTACAAAAAGTTTGTAAGAACAAACAAATTCAAACAATTTTTCTGAGAAAAATGGATTAACGCATTTTGAGGCAAATATTTAACATTAAGAGCTTTCTTTTAATTCGTTTTCTTTGCTTTATATTGAGAGTTATAAAATGTATGGAAAAAGAAACATTTACTTATATTTTGAAGAAACAAAGTTTAACATAATTTGAAATTAATTTTAGTTTCACTTTTCTAAAAACATTTTATGAGAGGGTTTCTTTTTTGAAAAACTTTTACCAAACTATACTTTTTTTATTAAATTTTATATAAAAAAATTAATATTCTAATAGAAGAAATGAATTAAAAATAAATTAAACTTAAAATATAATTTAGCACCTTTTTAGATTCAACATTAAATAATAAAATTCTTGTAAATGAAATTAAAATAACTAAAAAAAATCTTAAATAAACTTAACAAACAAAAAACTATTATAAAATATTAAATAAATAATAAATTCATTAAAAGTAAATTCTATTGCTGTTTTCCCCTGCTTGTTTTGACTATTGTTATTATTTGTTCAAGATTTTAAATTAAAGAAAAAAGGAGTAAATTTTTGTAAAAAAAAATGGCACATAATGGAAAATTCAAACGTTTACTTAAACAAAGATAAAAGAAATGGTTAAAATCTTTAACTAAACTAAGAATTTGTTAAATAAATAAACTTTTTGAGTACACTGTACACCGAGGCAAACCAACACAATCGACCAGCATCAAAAAAATATCAACAAAAATGTTGCTGGTATTTATGGAAATTTTGAAAATTGTATACAATTTCTTTAATTGTATGTTAAAATCGAGTTGATATCTCGATTTTAAATTTTGAAAAATAGATAGATCAAAATTTTTATATAAAATAAAAAATTTAAAAAAAAATTGCTGATATTTAAAAAAAAAAAATTTAAATATTTTTGTAAAATTTTTTCAATTGTAAGTTAAAATCGAGCTGACATCTCATTTTTTAAACCATTTTTTATTTGTTATTAAAAAGCTTATAAAATGTTTTGATTAAAAATCAAAAAAATAAAATGACCTTTATTTTGCTCGGTTTCCAAATGAAGTAAAACTTTGTTGCTTTGTAAATTTTTGTGTTGGCTTTTCAGTGTTTCTTTGAAATTCGGTAGGTGATTTCGTGTGAAATAGCAGCAAGTTTAACAAATATTCAAATTTGCTATTAAAATTCTAGTTTTCAATTTCTCTTGCTGTTGCATTTTAGTTATGGCTATTTTATAATTATTGCTTTTTTTTAAATTATACTTAAAAATTACCCTGTTACCCTAAAACTATTAAATTCTAGATTATATGGTTTTTGATTTTTTTTTTTAGTTATAAAACTATGAAAGCTTTTTAAATACTTTTCGTGTGATTTTCAATGTTTTAAACAAAATTTCTATAAAATTCCTTAAATAATATTCTCAAATAAGAACAAATAGCTTCAAAGATCTCTTAGCAAAGCAAGAGCTTTAAATCTTAAATAACAAGAAAAAGCTTTAAAAATCTTATAGCAAAATAAGAACTTTAATTTTCAAATAACAAGAAAAAGCTTTAAAAATCTGATAGCAAAATAAGAACTTTAATTTTCAAACAACAAGAAAAAGCTTTAAAGATCTTATAGCAAAACAAAAGCTTTAAATCTCCAATAACAATAAAAAGCTTTAAAGATTTTATAGCAAATTGAGTACTTAAATTCAAATTAAAATTTGCATTGAAAAATAAAATTATCATATAAAAAACTTTCTAAAGTTCTAGCTTGTTCTGCTGTTATGCTTTGAGAGAGTTATTTTGAGTTTAAGGCTCTTAAACTTTAGCACAGCTGTTCTTTTAAGGGATTTATAAAAAAAATCTGAGAATTTTTACTTTCTGCTTAATATATACAAACTAATTTAAAGAATTATTATAGAAATTCAAAAATTCTCAACTAGATTATACTCATTTTGTGTGTTTTTTTAAAGAAAAAAGAATAAAACAAATAATAGATAATTACATATTATATAATAATTAAAATTTAAATTAAATATAAATTAAATAAATATAAAAAAAGACAAAAATTATTTAAAAATTCTTAAAGAGAAAACCTAAATAGTTTTGATTTAATAAACCGAAAAAATAAATAAATAAAAATCACTTTTGCTTTCTTTTTGTTGTTGTTATTAAACTTGAATTGAAAAAATTTAAATAATTTAAAAAAAAAATCTTAATAAATTTGAAAAATATTTATAAAATAAGTTTGAGAGAGGGAAAACCTAAGGCTTAAATTACTAAATTTTATAAAATAGTTTTTTTTTTTAAGGTGTTTTTTTTTCGAGCAATAACTCATTTTTTTTAGTTTAAATATTTTAGCTTTGCTGGATTTTTTTAAACATAATAATGCTACATTTTGTTTTTGTTTTTAAAATTTTTTAAAAAAATATAAACTACTTCTTTTTGTGTTTTTTGTGGTTGTTGTTTTTTTTTCTTTGTATTGTTTAAACAAATTAAAAAAAATATTATAAATAAAACAAAATATATATTTTTTTTTTATTTAAAAGACGGAGCCAGCATGCAAATATCGACCAACTGTAAAAATTGTTTTAATAAAATAATAAAAAAAAGAAATAAAATCAACAAATCAATATTTATATTTGGTTTTAAAAATGGGAGAGAGAAAAAAAAGGAGAATTAAAACTTTTAAGCATAAAATTGAACGCAAATTTCAAACACTCGCTTTAAGCAAATGAGTAAAACTTTTGCGTTCTCTTTTAGCAAAAGAATTTTAGTTAAAAAAAGTGTTTAAGGGTTAAACCATGATGACATTTTAGTGTTTTTTTAAAGCTGTTTGTAATAATTCAGCGTTTTTTGGTTATAATTAAGGAAATCTTTTACAAAAGCATAAGGTTAAAAAAAGCATTTAAAAAAATTAAAAATTATGAAAGTGAGGTGCAAAATGTTGAAAATTTTTAATTGCCATGGCACTAGTCACAGGTATCAATTGAAAAAAAAATGTATAAAAACTATGAAATTAAAAAAAGCTACAAAAAATATATATAAAAATACAAAATAAAAAAGATTAACAAACTTAAAAATAATAACAAAATAAAAATTGTAAACAATTCGAAAAAAAATCTATAAAAAATTTTTTAAAAATGCTTTTAATTCAAAATACTATTTAAGCCATTAAATTGGAAATTATATATAAAAAACTATGAAAACAAAAACAGCTACAATTGCCTTGAAATTCTATTCTTTAGAAAATTTAACCTAAAATAAACCTTACATTCAAACTATATTTCA
>JACGTJ010001166.1:22129-39552 GCA_014858695.1 Chrysomya rufifacies | reverse complement strand
CCATCATTTTTTGATGGTGGGTATAAAAAGGAAACACATTGAGATAAGACACGCACAAAACAATAACTGTATTTGGCAACTTTGAAAAAAAATCCTAAAAGAATAATACATACAAATTAATGAGTACGTTGTGTTGTTGCGTGTGTTATCTTAATCATCAGACAGAGAGAAATTTTCAACTCTTGACCAAAGGACCATATGAAATATTTGTACAGTGAGCAATTTTGTGATTGACATTCATATTAAGATTATGTTTAAATGAAGAATTTAAATACAACATGCTCAAGTCAAACATATGGTCAGTTATCTAGATCGATCTTATATTGTTGTTGCTTTTAAAATTTCAATTAGTTTATAAAAAAAATTCCATAAATTTCTAAAATAATTATAACGATAATTTTGAAGATAGCTGTTATTAGTTGGTAGCTCGTGTTCGTTATTATAAAACATGAAAATTGAAATTATTGAAATATCTTTCGAATGAATGCATTTTTAGCTCGTGTCTAAATTATGGTATATTTAAATATTTAAAGCGCATATGCTATTTATTAAAATCATAAAGAAAATCCACCCCATTTAATATTTGAATATAAGAAAATATTTTTGAATATAGAAAATTTTCAATATTTTCCCTGTCAAACCCTTTTTGCGTTTACATTCAAATGAGTTACGCTTGGCAATAAATATAAAATTGCCCGAAATTATACTTTTTCATAATTTATTAAATGCTCTAATTTAATTTGATTATGGCGAATACAATACAATAATGATATAAATTAAAAAAATTTGCAATAATTTGAATTTTTGCACTCGCACAATACATAAACAATTTTTATCGTCTACCTAATTAAAGCGTTACAAAATGTGAGCATGCGCGCAGCATAAAATCATAATAATTTTTATGACATACGATCCATTGTTCGTTTATATTTTGAAAATTCTATTCAAATTTTATAACATTTTCCCTTGAGCAAAAAAAGAGCTAATAATATTTATTATAATTATATTTTTTCTTCTTTATGATTTTTCCACCAGCAACCCATCTTTTGGTTAATTTTCCTAAGGGTATTGATTCTACATCCCTGCTGTGTGTTTTGTGAAAATTGTCAACTCCTCCGAAGCTATAAACAAAAAAAAGGTTATACATGCAAAAGAAAAGAAGAAAAATCATATTTTTTAATATTTAATACATTTTGTATGTAGTTTTCTTTGCATCGCAAATATTTGGAATTTTCCTTATTTATTTGTTTTGCCAAAACAGCTGCGTTATTGTTTTTTAGTTTGTTTTCATTTGTTGTATGTTTTGTTTTTTCTAGCTCATCATTCATATTGTTATACATACATATGTATGTTCGTTTGTTTTTATTTACTAAATATGAATGAAAATGATGTATTACTTTAATAATGACATTAAAGTAGAGCAGCGTCAACATCATTATTTCAAAACTATATTCTTTTCAAAAACAAAAATCAACTTCTTCACCAGTGATGATGATAATATAGTGATTATATTTAATAATATATTTAAATTTTTTGAAAGTTAGGAACAATCACAATGCAAAATATCCCGATTAAATCAATTTCTAAAGAATAATTTATTTAAAATGTTAGTTCAAAAGAATCTCTTACTAACAGTGAATTTAGATGCCTTCATGACTTATGATTTAAGAAGAACATAGGACCAGTACTTTTGACAAATCTCAGGAGATCTGGAAAAAAGTGCCTGCTAAGACATTACAGTTCTAACAGAGGCGACAATCATATTAAATGTATTGCATCAATTCTTCTTCGTCTAAACAGAATATCCCATACGTTCCGACATACGTCCAACCTGTAATAACATCTACTATAATCCTAATGGAGACCTTATAGAAAGACAATAAGTCTGGGTTCCTCATCGCGACCTAAATACCAAAGTAGTTCTTGATGTTCAGTAGGTATTTATTGTAGACCATTTGGTTGTAATATCAACAAGTGCCCTTAACAACCAGATGATTATGAATGATGTTACATGTCATCTCCTTGTTCAAAGACGATCTGCGTACTGCACATTCATCGGTTTTTTCGTTTTCCTTTAAAACTGCACTGTTGGACCCAAAGAACGACATTTTTGTGATTTTAAATGGGGTCTTCAGTTTGCTACTAATGCTTTAAGAAATTAGATCTAGTACAATTGGCATGAAAAGTTTCACGATTTTACTTCAAGTCAATAACAAATCTTTCGTTAAGAAATATTTTCAATACGCGATTTTTGTCTATACACAACAATTTTAAAATAAGATTGCTTTGAATTAATGTTCGCTTTGCCTTAAATTCATTTAGCCACTTATTTTTTTAGTAGTTTAATGATTTATTAACATTTAAATTTTCATTTCACATTTTTAATATTTGGGAAATTAGTATATTTTCCAAATTAAATTAGAATTAAATATCGAAAACCAGTTTGTTATTAATCACAAAATTAAACATTATTTTGAACATAAGTAAAATTTGATGTTTACATAAACTCAATGTCATACAATTTTTAAATTTATTGCCCAAACAAAAACAAGAAAAACAAATTAAAACTAAATAAAAATTGTAATATTTCAGTGACCCTTCTTCCTTCGCGGTATTCAAGCAAAGAAAAACGCTTTACAAAAACTATTTCAAACTATTTAAAAACTGAGCTATAAGATAAGCTATTTATTCAAGCATTTAGTTTATAAAATTGTTTAATAACGGAAAAGAAGAAATGTACTTTATTCGCCGATAACTACAAGTGAATGATCAACATTTAACCCTTTCGAAATGTGTTCTATTTGAAATCTTCATAGATTTTTATTTGTGTATTTTGTTTTTTCAAATGCGTGATTTATGTTGGGGATTTAAACTATGAAAATGACAAATGATCTTGTTGTAAATACTTGAATAAATTCCGATTAAAATTTCTTGTCTAAAATTCCAGCTGGCACTTAAAAAAATAATGTACAAATTCAAATTAGTTCTACTTTTACTTACTGTAATGTTTCTGTTTGTTTTACTGCAATTATTCAGATTTTTTCTTTTATGATTTTAAAATCTTAAAACCAAATTTATTCAAATAATTAACCCTTTTTAAGGGTGGTACATGCAATAATTTAAGGATAAAAAAATAGATACAAATAATAACAAATTCGTGTACAGAACTATTACTACCACAATCGTATTGATTCAAGTGTTTTATAACGATTTTATTTATTTTATTTTTTTTTTATAAATTTTGTTATTTTTATAAATGAATTTTTTATTTAAATCCATAATAAATGTTACATTTTATAAAATGATTTTAAGGAAAAAAGGATGCATTTTTTTCTTGTTTGCTCATTAAAAATTCAAATGAGTATAAAACCCTTTTTTCAATGTTTGTGTTTTTCATGCATAAATAATTTTATTGAATGTGTAAACATTAACAATTTTGTATTTTTATTATTATTTTTTTTTTAAGTTTGTGGTTTTTATTAATGGTTTATTTGATATTTTTGTGATAAATTTTATGATAATTTTTTTCGGAATTTTAATTTCAAAATCATATTCATAGGTATGTTTGTTATTATCAACAATTAGAGGTAAAGTAAAACAAGCATCATGTACATACATACATATCAAGTGACCTAATTGAATCTCAGGTGTTAAAAATGTTATCTCTGCCAAAAACATTGGTTAATTATTTAAAAATTGTGTTTTCCCGAAAACTATAAGGCAAGGGAATATACAATTGATTTATTAAAAATATAACCTCTAAAATAGCCTTTAATGTCTTTTATTCGGAAGTATTTCAATTAAATAGAATGTTGTTTTCCATGTTCAAGGACTTAATAAAATCCTTTAAGCATACAATCTGTTTAAAAAGCACGATTTTTAAAAGAATTTAATAACATTTCTTCCTTTAAAGTTTCTTTCATTTATTGGTTTTCAATATTTTCTGTCTTAACCTTAATGAATAACAAGAAGAATACATTGGTAAAGAACAAAAGCAATAAGTGCATAATAATTGCAATAAAATTCAAAAGTATTTTGTTAATTTATTCACAGTTGCATAGGGAAAACATCATTTTAGTATCGAATCTTTGAAACAGTGTTTCTCAACTAAAGTACACATAGTGCCACAAATCATTGTAGTGTTTTATCTATGATATTTACAACAGATAAAAATTTTCTCAATTATAAACTTATTACATCATGTTTTGTAAAGAATTTCTTAGATTTCAAACAGTTAGGGAATCTCTGTTTTAAAATCACATTGCTGATAAAACAACATTATCGATATTTGCTTTAAATGCAATGTAGATTGTGTAAGAAATACAACTGTAATAAGGCTTAAGAACTACCAATATCGGCAATTAATACTTATTGCTTCTATTATTTAACAAGTGTAAGTTGTACCAACAAACAGAAGCCGACAGAATCAAAAGACCCACAAGTCTTTATCATCAGTTATTTACTTGGACAAAAAAAAAATAACAAATACAGAATGAAAAGTGCAGACAAACAAATTAATATAAATGAATATTTTTCAGAGTGAAAGCAGACAAAAAACGACACTACAGAAATTGTAATTACATTTGCATTCTTTATAAGCAAATTTCTCACAAAATCACCCGTATCTTATTGGTTTTTATTTTCTTATGTTTTTCATTTCAACTACTAGAGGCATGATTTGATGCACTATATATATTTCCAAGTAGTAATATGCCATACAAAAATCACGCTCAAAATACCCAACTATAATGGAAAAACTTAATCGCGATAGTTTTTTATTTCCCACACTTTTTTCATTTTCCCAAGAAAAAGGGAAACATTTTCCGGGATTATATATTTAATACATTAAGAGATCGAAAATAGTTGAAATCTGTAATCCCTCAAATTTACAATCAAAGTTTTATTTTAATATTCACAAATAAAAGCACAAGGTGAAGTAATGGACTAGTCTAGACTAATAGGTTTTATCTTTGTGTCAATCTGTACCAAACTTTACCAAGATATCTTTAAAATTGTGAACTTTAATCAAATATTCTGTTTGTCCTTTTTCTGGAAGGTCATTTGTATGGGACTAGGTGAAATAATGAAACGATCATCACATTTTCTACTGGTTTCTGGTATCAAAATTACGAATTTCATCAAAATATCAATAAAATTGTTTGGAATGTTAATTGTATGGAGCTAGGTAATTTCATTACTTATATCTTAGCCCAATATAAAGCAAAAGTTTGGTTAAATAAAGCAATATAGAAAAATATTTATAATCTTAAATCATTAGAAATTTCCTCTCAAATCTCAATCTTTATAAGAAAAACATAAAATATCTTAAATACGAATTTAATCTTACTGGGATCTCGCATGAACAATCACAAAAATTTTCAGTTCCGAATTACTAAACTAGGTTTCCGAAACTGTTTTTATAAGGTAATCCCACTCTGTACGAAATGTAATTTGCTGTTCACTCCTTTACGAAAGTGTACAGAGGTACGCAGAAAAAAGTCTCTGAGTCATTATTTTGCGTTAAAACTTAAAATTGTATGTATTTATTGTAAACTTTTAGTTTTAATACACATTCGTTATAGTACGCTTCATTATGGATGGAATTTTCGTTTAAAGCCTTTTCTCTTAATATTTGTTTAAAATAAAAATAGAATTTTATTAAATAATTTACTAAATGTAG
Organism: Chrysomya rufifacies; assembly: GCA_014858695.1. NCBI lineage: Eukaryota > Metazoa > Arthropoda > Insecta > Diptera > Calliphoridae > Chrysomya > Chrysomya rufifacies. Next base: position 33,872 of record JACGTJ010001166.1, on the reverse strand, counting down.
TGCAACAAAATGTTGTGGTTATACCTGGTAACACCCGCAAAATTGTAGCCACCAAAAAAACTTTGATTGAATTAGAAAAAAGGACTAAAACTACTTCATGTTTTGGTTATTGCAAAAAGGTTTGTATTCTTATTAGTGTAACAAAACTTAAACACCAAAAGACAACTGTATGAATCAAACCGCACCACATTTACCTCTACAAACCAACATATACTGACTGCAACAAACCACATCAAACCAAACCGGATAGTGTTAGTAAATGAATGAAATAGTTACATTGTTCTCGTACCGGAATGGCCTGGGGTGTTGCTGGGATACTTAAACACAAATACGGGCGAAGTATGAGTACAATAGAATAAACAAATACAAAAAAAGAGGAGCAAAGATAACAACAGTAAATATGTATTTGAAAGATTCAACCAGCCACTCGAAAATGTTGCACAAATTGGGAGTGGTGGTGCATGTATATGTTTTACATCATTGGTGGTTGGTTGGTAGGTTGATGCTGAAACTGTTATTGCTTTAAGTGTTATTGATGTTTTGCTATTTTGTCCTACAGTCGGACCTTTGGAATAGTTTAGATTTTGCTTTTTGCCGTTTTTACAAATACAAACATGTAATGTATGTATTGTATCTATAATGTAACATATTGTAAAATTTATTTATTTAAGCATTTACTTTTGTTTTGTTATTTTCTTTTTTAATATTGTTATTTTGTAATTACACTAGAAAAATACAAGTTTTCTATTTGTTTATGCTGCAATGTTGTAAGTTTAATAAAAATACTTTTATTACATAAGGTTAAATCCAGTTGAAGGAGTCATAGAAAGAATGGCAGCAATTGTTGAAGTTCAATATTTATTTAAGATTTTTATAAAAATAAATTACTTTAGTTTATCCACAATATATGGTTATAGGATACTATTACTTCTACATATTTTTAACAAGATTCTTATTTTCTGTTTAATTAAATTTTTTTGAAAAGATTCACATAAATATCATTTTAAAATAGTGGCCCTGGCAATAATCAAAAATTAATATTAATTTCAACCATTATCTCAATTATAAGAATTTAAACTAATATGTAAATAATATATTATATGAGATATACATTTGGCATTGTAATACATAATGTACACCAAAAGTGTAACAATAAATTCCACAAGAAATTGATTCATAAACCTCAGGATTACAAAACAACTAAGCTGATATAATCTGGTGTTTAAATGGATGGAAGGCGTGTTTATATATCAGCCTACCAACAAGGCACCACAACTGTCCACGTACTACAATTTCACATAACTGCATCATCAGCACCATCGTCATAATCTTCATCATCATCTACCATCAACATTGTTGAGCTGTCAAGCTGAGCTGTCAGAGACAATGATATTCTATGCTCTTAATTCGTTTCGCATTTTAAATATAGAGTGGCATAAAAAGGCTTTCGGAAAAGAATGGCTCTTTTTAATGATCTCAAAATGATACAATTGTTACTTTAATTTAAAATTGTAAATTTTGCACAATTATACATAGAGCAACAAAAGTTTGCAGTAAATGAATGATGAGGCAGCTGTTTTTTTATTCCAAAATAATAAATTCAACATAAAATAACATAAAAATATAACAAAAAGGCTCATCTTCCACCACATTATTCTGATTAAAATCACAAGACAACATCATAATCAAATATAAAAACATTCAAATTATCAACATAAATAAATCGTATTCGTACATCATAAAACCGTTCAGTTACTTTCAAATAACAAACATACCAACAGTTTCTCTCGCCCAAGTCAATTCGGATAGCTTGCTTCCCCTTAGACAATTATTAATGAATAATGAACCAGTTTTCTTTTTTTGCAGAAATTTGTTTTTTTAAAGTACATTTTTGGTGTTTATTTCCTAAATGTTTTGTGACATTTTTATATGAAATTACAGCAGAATTCAACTTAAAAAATAACAAATATGCAGATATTTTGTTTATTCTGTCCATAAAGGGGTGGATTTAAATGATGATGATGATGATGATGATGATGATGAATACAACAACCATTTATGCTACATAAATTTTAGGGATGTTGATGCTGCAACGTCCACAAGCAACATCAGTCAATCTCTAGAGTGGCGTGTTAAAATCTCAGATAATTTTGAAACATTTTGACCTTCATTCGTTATAAAAAATATAAACATAAACATTAAAAAAGCGAAGCGGTCAAAAAGATTAAACATGCTTTGAATTTCGATTAGTTTGTGTTTTTTTGCTGTTAATAAAAACAAACAATATCCTTTTTTCTAGTGGTATTTTGATAAGAAATCCTGAAGTATTTTATAGAGTTTTAAAAGCTTGAACTTTCTGTATGACTTTATTATAAAAAGTGTTAGTATAACGATTAAATCTTTTGAATTTTCTAACGTAACTTTAAAAGTGTTAAATAACTAAAGGATTACATTTTCTGGGGAAGTGAGTAAACTACTCTAATGATGAATTTGGTACAATTTAAATTTCCGTCAATTTAAGATTCGGTTACATTTTATAGGATAATTGAGGTAATTTGAATTAACGGATTTTTAATGAACTTTATAATTGATTTTTAAAGCATAAGATAGATAAAAATGAAAACGACTAAGTGGAAAAAATCGTTATAAATAAAAAGGTGTTATGATCCAAAACTTATGCGAATCCTATAGCAAGGAGATATTATTGTATTGATTTATCTAGACTTAAATTTCTTTGTTTAGTTATACAATTTGGATTAAAAAAGTAGAATTATTAGATCCAATTTGTACAATACAAAAACTTGATATGACAACACTGATCGCAGCTATTGCTACAATGCTGTTAATAGTATGCACCTAATATAGGCATTATGCATTTAAGCAAAGACATATCTTATCAAACACAAATATAGCATACATTCCTGCTAGGCTTTCTTTTCGAAATTGCAACTATATTACTTTCAAAATTCACGTGCGTCGCTTTTAATGTAGCATTCATATCTACTAAGCATCTCCCTTTGCAACGAAACGTGCCACTGAGCAATACATCCTTTAGAGGATCTAATTAGTGTGCTATGTATGCCACTACGTCGAATCTTTCAATCTTTTACTAAATCTTTACTTAAAGTGACACACTTCTTTGCGAACGGAGATGCTAAGTAGATACGAATTCGATATTTAAAGCGACGCACATACGTGTCATACTATAAATAAAGTAATTTTATTCATTTAGTATATGGAAACATTTTCTCAGAATGTTTCTAATTTTGGTAAATTAAATAACTCCTATTGAACAGAAAAATATGAAAAATGTATCCCATTTTAATTACCACCCTTCTCTTAAAAACATGCATCTGCAATGTATTAATTTTAAAATTACAACCTAAACAAATAAAACAATTAAAAACAAAAGGACAACAATTACAACTGTAACATTCAATCGCCTAACAACTGCACAATATCATAATTATTATTATTGTTAAATTTATTGTTGGTCAGTCAGCCAATTTCATGTATAATTTTACAATTTCAAATAAAATAGAAACAGAATCCTAAAAATATGTCATAATTAAAAATTTAATAATAATTGTCCACGGCGAGTGATTTAAATAAGTGAAGTGAATGTCTAGAACAAAGATAGAAAAGGACACGCGTTTGTTTTACGGAAAATTGTTAACATGACTTCAAAACTATAATTTACAGTCCAATTATGAAGTGAAGCGTGAAAAACTGACCCCTTTGTTCACTGATCTACAATTGAAACAAAAAGTCTAAATTCAAAGTTAATCAAATTTGTGGAGGGTGTACAAAACCTAAAAATAACAATTACAACCATAATTTGTTATTAGCTCTTGGCCAGGATTAGAATTAAAAGAATTAAAAATAAAATTTTCTAAATTATCCTGCGGCGTCAAAAAATTTACCCTTTCTTTACAATTCCACAGCAGTGGACGGTGGTCAGTTAATTTTGAATATCTAAATATACAAAGAATTCAATTGCAGCTGTCAATAAGTCGCTCTTTACTTGACCAAAGAAAATTTAACAAAAAAAATACATTTTATTATAAAGTTTATTTGGTATATAACCTAAAGCAATTTAGAAAGTTTTTGTTTTTTTAGGTTAAACATTTTATAATGCAAATTTTGACCATCAGGAAGTGAAAAGTGTTTATATTTAAATGTTAAACAACATCCCTAATCTAACCTTTTAACAGTTGTCCCACTTACCCCATACCGAGAATATACATTAAGCATCTTTTGTGTCTTAGCAGTGAAAAAAATAATGGGCGTTGCCACTTACTTTGTTCATAAATTTCATGTACGCATGCGCGATGGAAACTTTTCAAATATTGAATATTGGGTGCTGATAAATAAAGGATTAGAGGCGTCTTTTTCATTTTTAGGTACTCAATAAGTTGTGGTATGTTTTTCAAACTTAATATGTGAAACAATTGTTGTATTGATATATGGATGTGATTGTATTGTCATCACATTTTATAAAATGAATGTATAAAATATATTCCTTTTTTTGTGTTTCAATGTTTCATTTATAGTGGTTTTGTATTGTTTGTAATCAATTTACCGTAAAGTGGCTGCAGTGACTGTATTGTCACTTTCATTGTGCAACACAAGAATTATTACCTTTTTTTGGGGTAAAAGTTGACAAATTTTCAATTGTTTTTTTATTTCTAGTGAAATTAAGATTTATTATTGATTGTCGTTAAAAGGTATAGACATTGAAAAGGGATTACGGAAATAATAAAATGTGAAAGGGTTTTTCTTTTAATGTTTTGTTGATTTGCTAAAAGTGATCGATAATCCAGATATTATCAACATGAAAATGTATTTCCGTAAAATTAACCATTTTTTATATTAAAATTAAAACGTTTTTTTTTCAAAATAATTTAATAGGAATTGAATTTATAAATTTGATCAAACCTCGAATTTTGTTAGTTAGTGAAAGTACAATTTTTATAATTGCACGTTGGCTGTGCACGTAAAGTTCTTTCGTAATTCGAATTACGTATAAGAATTGGATAGAACTTAGCAAACATTATAAAGTTTTTTTTAATATAATCGGTCCTAAAAACATTAAAAAAAAAATCTTAAAAATCTGTGCAAACATAATTACAGAGATTTAAACGAATTGCAAAGAATTAAATTACAATAAAATAATTATTTTACAATTGTATGTAAATTTAAGTTATTTTTTAAAAATTAAAAAAAAAATACTCATTACACATCCGGTTAAAAAAGTGTAACACCGGTATAAAATCAGTGTTACCAGTGGTTAGATTTTCAAGTTTAACTAATAATTTTCCGTTATTAAAACCCACATTATAAACTCCTTCTAATCACGCAGGCGGCGTGTCAACCGCCCTGTATATGAGGGTGACAAATGCACTCGGCCCACTTGAAATGCTAACAACTTTTTTTTAGCATTAAGTACAAACAATTTAACTCTGTTTGTTTTATGCAAATACAGTTTTGAATACTTGTAGTACCAAGTACCTCAAACAGTTCCAATGTAATCAAATACTTGTAGGAAGAATCCTTTTTGTATATAAAAAAACCAAATGCTCATCAAAAGTTTATTTTAAAACAAAAATCAAAATTATACGTTTTTGTTTTCTTTTGCAATTTAAGCCTTTTAAACATTAATTGTTAGTTATGTTACTACATAGAAAAAATATTATATTCCAAAAAAAAAAAAANNAAAAAAAAAAAAAAAACTTGAAATTTGCATAAATTATTGATGGCAGAGTATCAAAGGGTTGCTACGAAAAAGAAAAACCCGCTGTGATAGTTGTTTAGAGTATAGAAAACGTAACATTTTTATTTGTACTTCTTGTTCCTGTGTTGATGATGATTTGTATGATTTGAAGTGGTACTTTAAATACAAATGTTGTATGTTTCATTTTGATTTAAGTCTTTTGTTGTTTTTTAGAGTATTTACACTAAATACAAAATAGTATTAAAACAAACGGTTTTAAATTTCATACATGAAGTGGTTGATTGCAGTCGAAATTTTAAAATGGACTTACGCCTTCGGACATATAACACATTCATACATACATAGGTAACATGTGTATGTATAAATGTACTGACACATGTTATAAACGAAATTTTGATTATGATAGTGATGATTTTGATGAAAACGTTAGTTATTTCACGATTTATGTAAATTTAGGAAACTGGTAATATTGTGGTTTACATGATTTTTATTACTGGCTTTTGGTATATTTTTTGGGCGTTAACTTGAAATCGCCTTAACCCGCATAATTGTCATAACTGTGAGAGTTTTAGAGAGAGGGTTAAATATTTCTATATTTTAAAAAAATCTGTTATATAACTTGTTAAATATTAATTTTCATGTTGTAATATGTTTTAAATACAAAAATGTAGTTTTTGTTATTCTTCATTATAACTATTCATAACAAATATGCGACTAGCAAAATATTCGATTCTTTGTTAATTTAGCAGATAATAATGAACAAAATTATATTTTCTCTAAATAACTTGTAACTAATAGCTACAATTGAAGATAAACTTAAGTTCAAAATTATTTATATAAAATATTGGAATGCTGAATTATATATTTCTAAGGTCCAATTATAAACTCACTAATATCACTTAATATAACACATTTATAAAACTGAAAAGATTTGGATTCATTGGCTTGACTTTCCTAGTAATGCAAATGGTCTCGTTACGCGCGTTAGGTTATTACAGGATCATCTTTTTTATTTTTTTTATAGTTTTATACATTTCACAATTGTATTTAACCGATTTGTCTTCAATATGAAGGTTAAAATCGTTATTATATAAGATTTATTTGACTCCTTTGCTTCAGATCTTAAGATTGCTTTGTAACATTATTATAAATTTGTACATTATAAAGTGTACAACTGCCTTCTGCTATAGTTTTATATCGCAAATACAACACAAAATAATGGTTTTTTAATAAATAAATACTTATAAATGTATTCTATACATTGTGTGTAAAATTGTAGTATTATCACCTATTTATGGTGTATTTACATCTTGTAAAGTAATGGACAAGCTGTGTCATATTAAGTTAAAATACAAAAAAGGATAAAAACCTTAAAACATAAGGCTTACAAAGTGCTTATTGCCATTAAATGTATTGAACCTTATTTCCAGTACACAGTAGGACATCAGAAATACATGTTTATATCAATACAAATACAAGTTGCAAACTGTAAATAAATGCATACCACACCACAGCATCTCATCAAGTGTCAGACTTAACGTCACCATCATTACAATCGATGTTGCATAAAAAATTCATATTCATTCATTGATTTACAACAGTATATGAAATGAATAACTGAATGGATCATCATCATCATTATGATTATCATCCGCATCAAAATTGCTGCCTGCCACATTCTTTAATATATGTATGGATTTACAACCAGGTGTGTTGTATGTTTGTGTATTTGTCTGACGATTGACTGTGTACGTTTATCTGTTCGCACAGTTTAATGTCGCAAAATTCACGTAATCATTTCACGTAAAAACGATTAATTCCGTTTTGTTAATGTTTTTTCTGAACCATTTTTTTATTAAACGGCATCCTGCTGGGTTTTCTTATTTATTATTTTTTTTAAAGTAGAGACTAGATAATGTGTAGTACAAACTAAAGTGTCTTTGTACACCTTTCAGATTATATGCAATTTCTTTTATTTATTAATTGAAATTATGTACATATAATTACATATTTTACAGTGTTTTATATGTATATAAGCATTAATGTATGTAAAACGAATTTTGAATAAAATAAAGAAATAACGACAGCGAAAAACATTAATTCAATGTTATCAAATTGATATTATAAGTAAAGAAAACTGATTTAAAATCTATTTCTTATAACACTGTATAACACATATCACATAATTAGAAAGTTCTAGAAGACTGAAACTAGCCCTTTATGAAATCGTAATAGGTAAACAAGCGTTTCTTTTGACTTAGTCCTGTGTTTATCATAACGCGATAAAAGCAATGAGGTGATAAAGTGGCGAACCTCATCCATTCTTCCGATTGTACATAATATTTCTTAACTTACAAAGAAACATGGTGTTACTGGAGAGGTGGACGGGAAAATAAATTTTTAATTTTTTTTTTTTTTTTTAATTTATCTCTATATTACTACACATTTCTTAAGGATTAATGAAGTTACATAATTAGATTTCGTGTAAGTTTTATAACAAAAACTCTATTTTTACAAAAGAGTTATTATTTAGCAACCAAATAAATTCAAAATATTAAACTTAAGGTTATTGACTGCAGTTTGTAATTAAAATCAATTTAAAATCACACATACATATGTTTGTAGATTTGTAGCACTCAACCAAAATATTATATCAAAACCACATTAAAAAGTAATATCAGTTGGAAGAAAAGTTATTTTCCAGCTGTTAATGATTTGTTAGCTCATCTATCATTTTGACTCGTGTCTTAACTCATCTATTCATTCAACCATGCATACAAACGTACCTGGACACATTTCGTACATGGACTATTACTAGCAGTACATGTAAATCCGACTATAAATCTAACCAAAAACTACCACCTCTATTCTCTATTCTCTGCTGAATAAAAAGATTTCTATATAAAAAAAACATATCGAATTTACAAAAACAAAAGAGGCTTGTAGGAGGTCAACAGTAGTGTATGTAAAAGGTCATTATCATTTTTTACATTTTTCCTAAAAAAAAACATGAATATTTGCTTTTAGCTACTTAAAAATTGATTAACTACTCTGGACTGATGACTGAACATATCTCCTTATATGGTTTTTTCAATCATCGCTTTGTATATTAATTGTATAATGATGAATGGTTTTTGAGGAGATTTTGTTAAAAAAAAACTGTAATTTGACAAAAAAAAAAATAAAAAAGGTACATCTGCCACATTAAAGTGGTCGAAACTTGCATATTTATTTGTTTGTTATGCCATTGTTCTCTAATTCGCCATTTGTCTGTCTGATGAATGGAAAACATTGAAATATCTAAACGTTTTTGTCACATTCATTCCATTATGCAACTAACAATGCTACTGATTTTTAATTAGTTTTTGTTTTTGCATTTTAGTAGAATTTAAAAAAAAAAGAATTACGTTTATTTTTAATAAAAAGCCGCGTTTTTTGTTTTATTTAAGGTTTTTTGTTCAAATTTAATGTAAATTTTAAGTGTTTAAGTGTATATTAAATTACTTGTAGGATTAATTTTCAGTAATTTTCATGCGAGAATAATTTTGATGATTTTAAAGATATTTAGTGGTAGTAAGAAATTTTAGACTTAAACATTAAAAAACATGTTAATTCTTGTTAACCACAATTCATTATTTAAAGAGTGTTAAAATGTTTAAGATTTACATTACACAATAACATAAATGTTTTATTTTAATGTAATACTCATTTTAAAAATTTTCATACATATGTAAATATTTCTAACATGATGCTATTTATACAATATTATGTTCTTAAATAATTCAGTAAATTAGGTGAAAATAGTTACCACCAGTTCTGATCGTACTATCAAGGCAAATTTCAAAATGTAACATTTTTTAAACTTTACGAAATATTAAATGATTAAAAAAATTAAATAAAATATCTAAATTAAAGTTTTTATGCAAGAGGAATTCCTAAAATTCTCGGGAAATTCACAAAATTTGCATTCGAAATTCGGGAAAATTATCACATATTTTGACATAATCAACTTTATTTCTCTCATATATTTTGGGAGGAAATTTTTATGATCATATATTTTAACGTATTTTATCCTATATCTTTATTTAACCGAGATTAAGCAATTTTATGTTTTCCATATAAAAACTAAATTGTGAAAAAATTTGAGTTATCACAGTTTTAACTATTTTGCTCTATCTCTTCATTAAAGCTAAATATAAGCAATTTTATGTTTTCTATATAAATCAAATTTTGGGAGAAAATTTGAGTGTTTAGAACTATTTTTGCTATATCCCTTCATAAAACCAATATAGAATATTTTAAAAAATTGTGTAGTTTTAAAGCATTTAAAAAAATACCAATTTCAGTCTGATTACTCTAATAAAAAAAATTGACCAAAAACTCTACATAATACTAACACAGCACAAACTAATCAGGCAGAAAAATCCTAAACTACACTTTGAAATTGGCCCAAAGGAACAAAACGAACAAAACAGTGACTTTGATTCTGGATAGAGGAGGGAAGATCATTATTTCAATGAAAAGGTAATTAAAAACAATTTATAACTTGTGCCAAAAAGTGGGACTAACGTATGCCGAAACCTTAAGTACAGAAATTTAGTTAAAATCGTTATTAATTTTAAATTTATGAAATGCACCTTTCAACTCAAGAGATTATAACTAACATTCGAATAAAAAAACAGTCATGTGCAAAAATGTTTAATATTTTTATTTATGATTTTAGGTAAAACTTTTGATGAAATTTTAAAATCTATTGAAGTGTAAATATTTTATTTCAACACTCAAGTACCTTTAACTATTTAGTATTTCATAACAATTAAAATGAATTTAGAATAAACGATAAATTCAAGATTCATCTTTAGGTTTAACAGACAACCCTTTCAAAATACCTCTCCCCTTTTACAACAATCATTAAATTTATACTTTTCTATTTCAAGTAGTTCTAAAGTGACACATGTAGTGATGAAATATTTTTAAAATTTAATTGAATTAATCCTTTTTTTGTACTTAAATGTTGTAAAGAAATCACAATAGTTTTTTAGATGTGTAACTACTTTGGTTAGTAAATATGAATGAGCATATTTAAGGGTATTTTTTCATACTGTGGTAGCTTATCTGTGTGATCTTATCGCTTCAATATTGCAAAAAATTACCTAGCGTTTATGGCTGAATTGTCATTAAGAATATTTCGCATATTTGCAAAAATATCTACAAAATCACTATTGGGATACGTATCTCAATATTAAGTAAATTACTAAAAAGGTAACCCACATTTGCACACACACAACCAAAAGGAACAATATTTATTATTGTAGAGACTGGCTGACAATCGATTAAAAGATCTTTGTTTATTTGTGTATCGTTGTTATTGTTTTTTTGTTTATTTGCATTATTCATCATTCCTGTGCAGGCGGCATATCATTAACCATTCACTATAGTTTTGCATGGACTCTAATACATTCGCATTGTATATATTTCATGTATTCATTTTATATGAAAGGTATTCATTGCAAATTAACATGTTAACTTGGTGTAGTTGTGTTTGTTTTTTCTCTTCATGTTTATTTATTTGCAACTATATATAGGGTAAGTTTGTTAATATGGTTCTGCTTCTGTTTGGTCTGCATTAAAACGCATGTGCGCCTATAATTGTATGATTTCGGATTCTTTCTTTATGCAGCATCTATGTATAACAGGCGCCTTTATTGAAATTTAAATGTTTAAATTGAGCTGTTGGTTCATTAGCCAATTGTTTTTATTGTTTTGTGGGCCTTTGAATTAATTCAAATTCAAACATTAAACGAATGACTGAACCAAACAACCAGATTTACAAAAGCGAAGCAAATTTATTGATATACAAAGATTTAAATCAAATCGAAACAATAGACTAATAATTACAAACAATTTGGCATTTACAAAGACAAACAGGTAAACAGAAAAAAGGATGTTTAAGAAATATTATAAGAAAAATAATCTGAATAATAATAATAATAATAATAATAATAATAA
>JACGTJ010001166.1:11065-22051 GCA_014858695.1 Chrysomya rufifacies | reverse complement strand
CATGTTCTGCATTTACTTTCTAATTTAAATTATTATAGATGATTGCAATATTGAAAACAATTACTTGTAATGGAACCTTCTTGCAATTAAAAGGAATATATAAAGGAAAATATATTGAAATAATTAAAATTGTTTAACAAAAAACTTTGGTATTCATGTATTTCTATAAACTATAAATAAAAGAGCGAGGATAATTAATTACAAGGGTGCTGTTTTTTACTTCATATATTTAGCAAAAGAGTGCAAAAATTGATTCAAACGCTTTCCTGTCTAATAATAATGCAATGCAAATTGGTTTATGAATTGGATATATTGTTATTACATCATGACGCCATCTTTTATTGAGTAGACAAACAACTAAATTAGATGTATATTTATCAGTGTTACCGATTTCTGTGGAATTATTCAAAATGCGAAAGTTTGAAAATGTATTGGATATTTTTTATATAAAAAAATTTTTGCATGATTTTAATTTGAAAGATCTAAAACACAAAATTTATTATAAACTATTTTTATGTCTATGTTTAGGAAAAAACAACTTGAATAAAAATTGATTAATTTAAAAAAATGAAATTGTACTTCATTTAATACATTTCATAAAACATTTGATTGTAAGTAAAATCACAAATTCTTTCATAGTATTCGTTAATTTGGGAAACCACTGTCGCATAAACTAAAGTTAGTCTTTATTAACTTATGTTATTTATGTTTAAAGTTTAAACATGCAAAACAAAAGCGTCTTATTAATGAAGTGGTTTGGGTGAATTTATTCGAAATCTCGGGATTCGGGATTTCGTAACCACGAAAACTCTTGTGAATACGGGGTTGGCATTTCAAACATACATTCCCATATAACTAGTGAATCCACAAACCAACGCATAACGTAGAATTTAGTCAACTCACCATGAAAGCTAAGGCCAAACTCAGCAGTGAGTTCTATAATGCAGCGCCTTTTAGATAAATATTAAAGTTAGTATTCACAAGTGATCACGAATTTTTCAGACTTATGCCCTATTTAAGGTTTAGAACCGATTTCAAGTTTGTCATTAAAATGTCTCAAGTATTCACGAAATTTTATTGATTTGGGGTATTGAATAAATAAAAGCAATTTTAAGTTCTGCATAAAGAATTTTAAAGTTTTCACGAATTTTATTTAAATTTATCTTAGAAAATTCGAGTGATCTCCAATTTCCATTATTTTCTTGATTAGAATACTATTTCAATTAGAAGGAATTAGAAAGCATTTAACATTTTTCATAAAAAATACTTTTATTTTCCTGTTTTTGGGGTTTATTTAAGGAATTAGAACCCACTTTTTTATGATTTTCTTTATTTCTGTTTTAATTCAATATATTTAAAATTTGAATTAACTTACCTATATTATTATGATTTTGAAGTCCTTTCTGAAGAAATTTTAGTCATATTAAAAATGTCCATGTTATTTTTCTTACAGTATTTGTAATATTTTTTTATTGATGTTTTATAACCTAACACATAGTGCAAAAACCAACAACAAGAACAAAGAAATTCACTTGTAAACAAACCCGAAGGAAGACTTAAAACAAAACATGAAAACACAAAATTTTATTTTTTTGCAAAGGTATATAAAATATAAGAATTAATTTAATTTATAGTTTAAATAATGCTATAGTTTCACACCACCACAATAATTACACATATATCACAATTAAATTAAAAACTATTTACAAAAAAGGATTTAAACAAACCATACCAAGTCTTTAGGAATTAGTATTCACATTTACTGAAATTAGTGTTCACAATTTTGTGAATATTTGTCCTTACTTTGTTTATCATTTTTTTAACACTTATCCATATATATTTTGAGTATTAAACAATAGTATGTCTTTTATTTTAAATGTTTAAATCCTTTCAATTATTTTTAAGTTTCGAAAGAATAAATTTATTTAGCAAAAGCACTGCCGGTCACTTGCGAAAACTTAAGAAAAGAGGAAAACACAAATGTGAATAAAATGAAGGAAGTAATGTTGCCACCGTAAAATTTTATACTATGAGGAAATTTACGAGAATTTAGTTTTTTTTCTTTTTTGCCCAACTTAACTTCGTCCTTCTGAAATTTTTAATTTTTTACTTGTTTATTGATTAGGAAATTTACGAGAATTTAGTTTTTTTCTTTTTTGCCCAACTTAACTTCGTCCTTCTGGAAGAATTTTTTACTTGTTTATTGATTAGTGGTTCATTCGCAGACCTCACGATGGTTGACAGTCAAAATTGTGTCGATTTTACCTTAAGAAAAACTCTTGGAAATTCTATCAAAATTATAAATTACAATTGAACATTAACTTTTATTTTAAATTTCACAACTTTTTTTTAGAGAATTCATATAATTCTATAAATAAAAATATGTTTAAATTCATTGATAATTTGGAAGGATTTTTCCAATTGATTGGATTGTTGCCAATTAGAAAAGTACCACAAAAATTTTCCTAAACACTCAATATGGCAAGGCAAGAAATTGTCAACACAGACTGTGTCATAAAATACAAAAAATGCTGTTAGTTAAAGTATGAGATAACACAGGGTAATGCAGAAATTCAATATCGAAGAAAAGGTTGAACATTTACGATACTTGTTTTATAAATATATTTTGTTAAATTAAAAAAGATGCAATTAGAAAAAATATACAATTGTAATATAAACCTTTATGGTTTATTTTATCTGTTTATTATATAAGTTTTTCTTAATAAATTTAGGCAAAATGATAAAACTTTGTTTTTTTGCTATAGAAAAGGGCGCTCTGGCAAAAATGTAAGCACCCAGAAATATGATCAACTTAAAAAATATTAAAATAATGATTTAATTATGCACAAAGGGCAAACAAGTTAAAAAAGGTTAAATATTATATAGTCGGAAAATGTTATATGTTATCGTATTTAACAAATGATCGTATATAATTCAAAATTTAACTGTTTCTTTTCTTCTTTTTATTTTGTGTACGATAATATGTACATTGTTGTTGTTAAGAAATAAAACATATGTTTGTTACTTATTTTTTTATTGATTCATTTTATTGATTAACATTTAACACTTTTTATAATTTAATTTGGGTTTTATTTTTATTTTTCAAATTGTAGATAGAATGAACATATTTATTGTTAACAGCTTTTAATGATAAATATTAATATAGAACAGTAAAATAAATATTATTTATTATTGTTTATTGTATTTTCAAATTATTACAAATTGGCAATTTATTTATTTATTGAATATTTTCTTTGATTTTCGTGGAATTAAATGCATATTTTTTTTTGTATAATAGTTTAAAAAATAAAATTTTTCGTAAATTTATTTATTTATATTGCTTTATTTTTTGTTGGTTGTTTTTTTGGTAAGACATTTTGTTATTATTTAAACTTAAACAAATATAAAATAAATAGGAAAATATTTGAATATTTAGTTATTTTTTATATATTTTAGGTAAATAAAGTTCACCAAACTTATGGGCTTAATAGAAATAAAGGTACAAAATGGGCGCGTTTATTTTTCATTAACAAAAATTCGAGTTAAGCTTAAATAAATTAAAGATATATAATATAACGTGTTTTCAAATATTTAAAAGATAAAAACTATTTGAGCCTAAAAACTACTTTTGTTAACATTTTAATTGTTTAATTAATTGATATTCTGCTAAATGTAATAAAAGTATTAGTTTATGCTATTTGTAGTAATTGAAAACATTATTTGGGAACATTATTTACTTTTTAAAGTTTTACTACCATGAAAAGAAAATGCTAATTGAATCTATTGATATTTGAAGTAGTTCATCAGAATGTTCTCTACATAACAAGATTTTGCATAACATATTGAATGTTTTTCAATTACTTTTCATTAAGTCTAATTAATCTAGATTGTTAATAATTGCATTTTATTGTTACATTATTAAGTTTTCCTTATATTTTGCTTAGAATAGGAATTATTTTCAGTTTGGTGTTTTCATCCTAACTCCAAATATTATCTCAGTTTTTTTATTCGGCACGACACAACAACGATGCAAAACGGAACAAACGCATCCAACTGAAAAGTTTTGTTTCAATGAAATTCTCATCCGCAGTTGAAGTCGTCATACTGACGTGTGACGACGATGAATTTGAAGTTTTACTAACACGTTTAGCGTTATTACAGGCAGGAGAAGCCATTTTTATATGTATGAGTGTAATTTTGAAGTTTGTTTTGTCAGCGAGTCGAAGGCAAATAGGAGCTGAAATGAAAAATTAAGAGTAGTTATTAAATTGTTGAAAAAATTAACCAGTACGAGTACAACTCTATCAGATACAAAGTAAATTTGTAATAACGATAATTTTGTCGATCTCAATAACGATTATTAACTAATATTTGTTTTATTTTTAATAACGATACGAACAAAAGATCATTTTTATTTAAAAAATATATGTGAAAGTTTAGAATTAATGTTATCGTTTGTTAATAAAACAATCGAATGCATTAATTTAAATAATTATTTTTGCTATCATTATCGCTTTAATCTTGAGTAGGTTTATTTTCGAAATACAAATAATATATTGACCATTATTTTCGTTGACTCTGTAAATTTACACCAACGCTAATTTTAACAACGGTACTTTTTATAATGAAAAATTATATTTTCATTTATGAAATACAAATTAAAGCAAGAAAAGAAATGAAAATAAATAACTATGCATATGCAGCATTATTATTATGTTGAAAATGTTTATGTCAGCAGGAAATTATATTTTGAAGGTTGCTTAATGTTTCTTAAAATTTTACTTTTTATGATATAAAAGAACCATGTTCTGCATGTTCCTAAAAAATGTAAGTAAATCTAAAGAAATCTTGATGTAAAATTATAATAACACCCACCTACGTTTTGTCTCTAAAAGATAAGTGAAAATATTAAATCACTATATTTACGGTGAAGTGTTTATGTTATGAGTTGTGTTTGGAATTACAAATTTGTATTATATTTTACTTTTAAAATAAAATTAAAAATATTAATATTATGGAGCTAAGTGCAAAAATAATACCAACAATATCATGTATATTCCAATTGTTTATTCTGCAATATTTTCTATAAATTTGATTAATTCATAATTGATTACCTGACATTGGCCTACATTTTTCTATATTTCTAATCAAAAGCAGAACAGAAAGAATCATTTTTCATTCGCATCATATTCTTATACATTGCTAATGTTTTTTAATATAAAATATAGTACTTTGTATATATATTTACTTGAATCATTTCAATCAACAGGGTGATTGGTGAACTCATTAGCTCTTTCAGTGCCCTATGTACTTCTTATAGTCATATCTCCATATTTCCTTAGTCATCAATCAATTTATTTTATTTTATGAAAAAAATATTACAATTACAGTAGCAGGTCATTAAACTGTTAAAATAATTCATTAATAATTTCAATAATCGTTTTAGCTTACGATTACATTCTTAATTAATTTCAAGGAACTTAAATTGATAGATAAATAACTTCATCAGAATTAAGTGGTAATTTATAAAATTTATAAATTTATAAAGTGGTTATTTATAAAATTAATTTCAACCGCCCTAACCTTCAAATACTGACAATAGCACAGCATTACTAAAATTAAATTTTATGACGATAACTTTAAAACTGGGACTTGTAATTGGCGCAAATTGGAACAAAACAGCTAAGCGTCCAGACGGACATCATTAAATCGACTAGGGAAGTAATTCTAAGACGAACGGTATACATAAAAGTGGAAGGTTGGGTATATTTTCCCTATGTTATGTACATCCTCACAAACACAAACATTGTAGCATGGCAATGTTAGGTATAAAAATCTCTGTGCGAACCTAGACTTTAGTTCTAAGTAAGTCTTTTAGTAAATTTTATAATTTGCCTTTTTATTTTCTGTTTAAACTTTTCATTATACTTATTGCAAAATAGTGAAATCATTCACGGTTAAAATGAGCGCCATCAAATTTTTTATATGTAAAGAATAATATGAAATATAGTATGTGGTAGAAAATTTATATTATATGTATATACAACATATGTATATGCAACTTATCAATATATGTATCTATAGTTTTTCCATTAAATTAACTTTAAATAAGAATTATATACATACAAACAAATATGTACAACATACATATGTTGTAATTGATGCTTAAAATATGACCACATCATAGCAATGATTTCTATAAATAAATCAAACGACCAAAAACCCTGCCTTTTATTTAAAAACTTTAAACAAATAAAATTATTGTCGCTCTATTTTGTTTTAGCATTGAACCAGAAAACAATTTATTTTATTTGTGTAACCATAATTAACAAAACAAATGTTCAAAAATTTAAAAAAAAAAATCAAACTAAATATGGCAGCGATCATCAAGCTTTTCGTTTGAAAACGTAAATATAATATTTAGTTTAATTTAGGCATTAATTGTTCGTTGGCAAATAAACAAAAATTCCGAAAAATGGAGCTACGTCCCCATCGCAACTGAAAATTGGTCTAACCAAACATTTGTGGTGTAGAAGAAAAATGTAAAACTTGTAGACCAAGCGAGATTTTATATGTTATTGGTACTATACCAATCGAGATCTTTTTACAATCACCCATATTGATACTATTGATGAACGAAATGATAAATCAAATCACTTTAATTTTTGAAAACATTAAACCTAGTTTTTCTAATATATGTACGTATGTAAATAAGGATTTCAATATAAAACAACTAATAATTCGGAATAGTTTATGTAACGAATCAAAATTACCACATTTAAGTGAAAATAACCAGAGGGGTTTTGACAATATATATTATTGTTACCGAGAATGATTCTAGTAAAATATAAACGTAAGCTATAGGGTGTATTACCATAGAAATGACCCTGATAAAAACAAGTTGGTCTTGAACTTTTTATTTTGTAAACATTTTACATTAGCAAAAGCTTAATGAAACATTGCAACATAATTACAAAATATAAAAATTTAAATTTAGTCACTCAGTTCTAAACACACACACACACGTTCACAAATAAAACAAAAATTTTGATCTCAATATGTTTGAACGTTTACATATGTGTTTGAGAATTTTTTTTTTTAAATGACATCATTGATTTTGTGAAATAATTAAACACAGATTGTGCAATTGAATTTTTGTTTTTGTTTAATTTCAAATACACATACACAGAAAAAATATTATTTATTTTTATTATTACTTTTTTATTTGATTGGAAATGTTTGAAAGAATATGCAGACATTAAATTTTATATCGAGTTGTATCATAAAGATAAAAACATGGCAGATTGTCAAATTCAAACAGGCCAATAAAATTAAATGAAAATATACAAAATGTACTTTTAAACTCCTTTGGTATTTAAGAAGTACGTTATATTACCTTTTTTAAGTAAAAATTACAAAACTACAAATGAGTATAGCAAGTATTATTTTGATCTTAGTTTTTATATAACTTCATTTTATATAACTAACATCTTTTAGATTGTCTTATTGTAAAAAGTAATATTTTATTCAAACAAAAGCCCTATTTTAATATTCAAATGTATAAAACAAATGTACGAATACACATATGCTCAAAATAATAGATATAGAATTCAACTATAGTACAGACTATAGCTATTTGAATGGATATCAGCAAATGTTGAATTCTTACTACAGGTTAAATTGATAAACCTGATAGAAAAGCTAAACATAGAAACTTATTACAGAATTTATATAATTATTATTTTTAAATTTTGTACAGTTTTTTTTTTTTTTAGCAAATTATTATTCTATTGCAGTGCTTCTATGTCCTTTTAGTATCATTTTATGTATAATTTTATTAAATATGAAATATTTGATTGAATATTAATAAATTTTTTTCTTTGACAACAAAATTACCAACGTCTTTATCTTTGGTCGTCTTGCCGTTATTTTTAAATTTTAGTCTCTTATACAACTTTCCAGATAATATTGTTTATAAACCAACAACTATTCCTAAGTTTGTTGGGCTACTTTAAAATTAACAGCAGATTCGGTTGAAACTTATAAAGTGTATTATATTATTTTGTGTAGATCTGTATATGCTAAAAGAAAAACAAACAGTACAAACAAAATTTCAAATACCTGCAAGATGGAGTTGTAACTTTTTAATAAATCACAAAAAGAAACAAGTACTTTTAACCTAGAACGGCAGTCAACCTCGAAAATGTAAAATGATACTGAAAAATTCAAAGATATAAAATTTCAACATAAACATACATATCTATTCATATAAAATATTATATTCAGTATTATAATAAAAATATCATTTCCATATAGTTGGTTAGTATACATATGTAAATATTTTAATGTTTTGTAATATACCAGAAATACTTAGAAAGATTTATTAGCGCAAATAGACAGAAAACATGTTTGTAAGTGTGTATGTGTGTTGTTATAATGTTGACGTTTTAATGTGGAAATTATTTACAAAAAACTAAACAAAGAGAGACTGTATACAATATTTTTTACAAAATTTCGGATTGTAATAAAACGAAATTTCTTTTACACCTGCGTAAATATGAATTTTTTCTTAACATGAATACCCGAACACGATTTCAAATTCTTTTAGTTTAATTTTATGTCACCAACCTAATTACTTTTTTTATAATTCTTAATGTTCCATACAAATTTAAGTTCATTGGAGAATAATTAGTTATGCCAAACATGAAATTGAAATTAAACAATTTTATTTGTTTTATGGGTTAACATTTTCTGTTGCCAGATTTGACGATTTAGAGTCTTTTAACAGTTGCCGATTTTTGTCTCTAATTTGAGAATTTTTGAAAATGGAATATTTTACTCTAATTATACCTATACTTGTGCATTAAATGGAGAATTTTAATTGAATATAAAAAGTGAAACAAAATAAATATATCTTTGTTGATCTACAGAAAATTATGGCTCAAAAATGTTACACAAATTTTCATTTAAATTTGTAAATTTAAACATATTTTAGGTCATTATTTGTTTTTTTTTTCTAAAATATTTTGTCAACCATCGCTAATTTTTGTTTCAAGATTATACGAAAATAATATAAATTAAATTACACATAAATTGTGTGATAAGTTTGGGACAACTGATTTGACAACTAATGCGCGGTTCACACACGCACACAAAATTTAAAAAAAAAAACATTTCAATTAAAATAAAAAGTTTTATTATTTCTGTTGTATTTTCTAATTGTATGGATTTTAAATACTTTTTTTCGGAATTATTAAAAGAAAACGATCAGCACCATCACACGTTTGTTTCACAAGTTAATTAGAGTCAATACATCTAACTTTTTTGTAGTTTGTCATTAATTTTATTCTACAAAACATGTCAAGAGTGTGTGGGTCCTAATGAGACACAAATAGAAAAACCAAGCAATACTATTAATACGGTAAAACCAGAAACGTAGACGTTAATCAAAAGTTACAATGTGGCAACAAATGCGCTTATGTTTTGAAAATATTTAAGTATTAATGTTTGTATGTTGTACGTGTGTAAATATCTTAAACATACAATGAACCACATATCTACTTTAATACACTGCAAGAAATTATTAAAATAATACAATTTTATGATTTATATTATTTACTTATGGAAGCCTATTTAGCTAAGTAGCCGCAGACAACCAGATGATATAATTTTTTGACCCTAATACAATATACAATACAATAATTGTCAAAAGTTCTTGTTATCTGTGTTAATAATGAAGGGGGGAAGAAAAAATTGTAATCATTATTATCTTTGTTTAACTACACCGTTTTACTAACGATTCACAATAAAATTACAAAAAAATTACTAAATGTTTGATTTCTAATCAAATTTCTCGATGATCTAATTCTGATCAGAATATAAATGGATCTAAATGAACAAGTTATTAAAAGTGTATTTTCACTCTTTTATGAAATGCATATTATTAGCTTTAAATGATGTTCAATACCAGTTTTCTTCACCACTTAATTAGATAAAAAAAAGTTCGTTAAATGAAAACCTTTAAAGGTTTCATAATCATAAAGAGACCTCCAAACCGATATAGGAAAACAAAACATTTAAAATTTAAACAGACAGACATAAATACATATGTTTATCAAATTTAGGTTAAATGCAACTTATCGTTAGTGATTCATTTAATATTTTAGTTGTTATTTATTATTGATTTTAGTTTATTATATTTCAGTGTCGAGCCACAGCTCCACTATTTGTTTATAACTTATAAATTTATTGGAAATTTGATAAAGCAAAATGAAAAATGCAGTGCATACTTTGATAACATACTTACTTTCGTTGTAAATGTTTTTGATAATAAACTTTTATTTTGAATTAATATTTTAGTATTTAGTGTTATTTGCTATAGAATTATTGCAATGAAAAACCAAGAATAAATGTTATTCATGTATACATTATTTGAATTCTAAGAATTGATTTCGAAAATATGTGGTAGAATATTAAGTCGATCGTGCAATGTTCTTCTGTCTGTCTGATGAGAGCACCAGGAGAGCTACAAGTGTAACATTTAGCACAAATTGGATCCATTTTTTAGCATTTTATTGTATAACATGCCACAGAAATGTGCAGAAGAACGTACAACGATGGAAATTTTATTGAATCAGCACATGGTTATAATACAAAATAGCACCTTAAATTATCAAAATAAATAAATAAATAATAAATATATATTTATTTATTATTTCTTATATCTAACTTCTGTAAATATAATCGATTTTGTAAAATTAAAAAATGGGCAATGCTTCTGTTGTTGGTGGGTATCAAAGATTCGATCAAGTAGAAACTTAGATGTTTTTCATTATACTATTCTGTTTAATAATTTCGTTATCATATATTTCATATATTTACATAATGATGATAAATAAAAGTGATTTTTTCTTTCTTCAAACATGGAGCCAAAAAAAAACTATTGTTAGACTAATACAAACAAGAAAGATTATATTCGACTTGGTC
>JACGTJ010001166.1:0-10965 GCA_014858695.1 Chrysomya rufifacies | reverse complement strand
CCCCATCATTTTTTGATGGTGGGTATAAAAAGGGACACCAAGAATTTATTAATCATTATATTAATGGATTAGTTGAAGAAGACAAGAGATGATAGGAAACTCACAAAAAAATTAAAGTTTACATAAACAATTGCAAATGTGCCAATTACTCACTCAACAAACACAAAATTTGGCTATCTTATTTTCAAAAGTCCAAAGATACAATAATAAATTTTTTAGCACAAAAATAAATAAATTACAGTACAAACAAGTATAAATTTAGAGTTACGGTTTTTTCTAGCAAATAGGTGTTAAATTGTTGTTGTATACGTGTGTTTCGTAGTTATGACCCATAAACCCACTTGATACAATGAAGCTTTTTATGGTTCAAAGTAATAATGATTGTATCAAATCAAAACAAATATTTTCTATTATAGGAGATTATAATACTGATATATTGCATATCGAGCAGGATATTTAACAATGGACTAATAATAATAAAATTTTTTGTTAATAATCTTATTAATAGAATATAACAAACAAATTGAATCTGTTAAAAATATATAATATTTACTTCGTTACAGTACTACAAATTCTAGTCGGAAATTGTTAGAAAAACCAAAAAAATACTTTGAATTCTAAGATGACTGACTGAGTTTGATATGAACTGAAACAGAGCTATTATATAACATATATCCTTAAATTGAATTATTTTATTTTGAAAATTGATGTTGTTCCATACTACGCACTAAATATTTACCTATACATCAGTGTGTAAATACTATGGTAAAAGTAATAAGATTAAAGAAAAAAACAACAGTTAAGATTTTTTTTAATTTAAAAGATTATCAGGATTTTTTTTTAAGATTTTGTAATGATTACGTAAAAATGTTGTTTGTATAAGAATACAAGTGCACACGCATACTCAAACTCTCTTTTGTGAATATAAATATAAATAAAACAAGAAGAAAATGCGTCTTGTATCCTTCTCCTTCCGTTTCCTTTCTAGCAGAATACACAAACATTCATAAATTACAAAGTTATACAAGAAGCAAAAAAAAAAAAAATACATCTGAGTTTTTCAAGGACATTGAAAGTAAGTGGAAATTGTTAATAAAAACTATTTTACAAAAATCGTATACACAAATTTTTTGTTTGTAGATTTTTACCTTTATTAAGCTGTTTTTTGTGGTTATGGGCAGTTGTTTAATTGTTGCTGTTAGTTAATGCACTTTTCTTAGAAATCAATTGCAAACACTTGTTAATTGAAAAATGTTTGCTTTATTACTTTTTTTTTTAATTTTTTTGTTTTTATATTTTAAATAATTGTCAAATTTGTCAACTTAGTTCAATTAATTGACAAATTTTATTGTGTGTGTATTTTTTTTAATTAAAATTGTGTAAAGAAATAAATTGGTAATTTAAAACTTTTTGTTTTTTTTTTTCAAAAATAATATATTTGTGCAGCGTAAGTTTATTTCCACGTATCCACTTCAAATTATCAACAAAATGTTTCGTTAGAGAACCGAGAAAATGAACCAACCGCTCAAGAACGCGTCAGCTGGTTGAATGAAATAAAAGTTTTTATTTTGTTGCATGAGTATAGAAAGCACTCAATACAACTAAATCACACAAACATTTGTACAAGATATATGAAATGGTCTAGTCCGACTAGAAAATATCGTACAATACTGATACAAAATTACATTCATTAGTTATTGTTAAATGTAATTTACATATGTATATCTAAAACATCTAAAGTTTTCTAATTAGATGTATAGATGTAAACATCGTTTACTTAATACTGATGCCAAATACTGTAAAAATCGGTAATAATTATCTCTATAATCCGGATTGGAGTATATAATTTTTGCTAAATTTAATATTTCAATGTATGGTACAAATCATTATAGATAAATATTTCCTTAAGTTTATAAATATTTATGTACGAATGAAAATCTTTGGGATAGAGAAAAAATAAGAAGCTTTTTGGTTACATTTAAATAAAAGCTTTTTTTTGTTTCTTTACCTATTAATATGATTTTATTCAGTTTTTCTGAATCGTTTGTAACATGACTAAAACTAAAATTTTGTAATTTTAGTAAAAAAAATCGTACCACTTAAATTTTACTTTATAAAAACATAAATATGCTCATATCCTAATATGGAAAATATGGCGAATTGTAGCTATTTTATAAGAGAATTGGGCAGCAAGTAAAAAAGAAAAGGTTTTAATGTATTTCTTCACATACATATATATTTGAGAAAAGGTAGAAGGTGAAGATTGTCACTTTTTAGTACCTATTGTAAGGAGCATAGGGCCTCAACAATTATACACCTTTCTGGTCTGTTCAAAGCGATGGCTTTTATTTCTCCCTTTTGTACCTAGAGTAGCCGAAAAAATTTCATTTTTTTGTGCAAAATTAACAAAAAGTACCAAATTTAATATAGGTCTTAATAAGTTTAAGAAATATAAACTTGCCGACAATTCTCTTTGTTATTTTTTTTACCCCCATTGAACATTATTCTTACTTAAACCTATTTCGTAATCACAACAGGGTTCATGACTTGGAATTATTATTTATTTATTTTTTTTTACAAAATTTCATATAAACATGAAAGTATGTATATTCAATGTTATGCATGTAAAAGTTCTCCCCCACCTGCAATCATTCGTTTTTTATACTAAATAAAACATAAATAAATGGAAAAGTGTAATTTAAAATGTCTTAGGTCATCAACAAATCCAAAGTTTGAAATAAAGAAGAAAAAATTCAAAATGTTTTATTTTATTACGAAAAACAAATTCGCTTAAATATAAATCCAGCCATTATTATCAATTTGATATTATTTTTAAGAGGGAAAATTAATTTTGAGTACCTAGATTTACCTAGATTACAGAATTATTTAGAAATAAACCGATTCAAAATCCGTTTCAAACTCATTTTAATGAAATTTCTAATGTTTTTATTTGAAAATGCTTAACATTACATATGCATAGACTATAAATGTAAAAGTGCATTTAAGCATTTATTTTATTCATAACTTCACCCACAAACCCAGTTTACAACATCATTACATTGGAGTTTACTTGTTTACGTTCACATTCTTAGAGGGCAACAATAACAACGTTTCTCACATATTAATTAGTTTAAAGTCGGAAAAAATTCTTCTAAAATGGAGAAAAAGTATGAAGCTAAATTAATGAAAAACAAGTTGCAACTTGGTAATTTTATACTAAACACACTACACTATACTTTACCTCGTTTCGAAAAGCTTGTGTAACAGAAATAATAATAATGGTTGCATGAATTAGATTAAAGAAACATAGTCATGCGAAGTTCAAGAACCAAAACATATTCATTATTTGATTTTCAATTGACCAAAGCAAAACTTTGCATGTAAATGGCAAATTTTTTTCTAATGTTATAGGGATAATTAGAAGCAGTTGTCATTTCCTTTAGCATTTTACGTGACATTTGACATTAAACGTTTGTAAAGGAATGTAGCAGACTGCTTGGCTTTTCATTTGTTTATAATTACCTCAAAACGAATTGAAGTTAAATTTCATAAAAAAAAATAATGTATGTCATTTAGAGGTAAATAAATATTTTCTTTCACAGTTTGGCATTCGACACATTTGGCACACACATACATATATATTTTTTTATATAAAACCAAAAGTAATACAATAACATTTTTACTACAAATTCATCCTTGAAAGCTTCAAAGGACATTTGCTTATAGTATGTGTACATGTATAACTAAATTTAACGCACACACACACATACATTGCCAATTTGTATACCACACGTTTTTTTTAATATTCTTCATTTAAAGCTTTTAAGCATAAAGCTATATGGTCAATGCTAGTTTAAAAAGTGCTAATATAATAGAACAACGTCACACAAGTTTGTTATATAATTCTGATGAAAAGGTTAAAATTATTTTAAAAATTCATGTAACCGAAGGTCATTTAAAAAGCTTTCAAGTATTTATAAGCTTTAAAAATTCTGTTTAATTTTTTAAAATATTTTTATTATTAATGAAGCCTGTACTACAAGAAAATACCTCACTCACACTGGCTAGACTTACGTTTTTTACCTAGATCAGATATTGAAATTGATTACTGTTTCCAAAACAAACAAAAAAATGGATTTCTTTAATCAAACTTGCAAATTATTTTTATTGATATTTTAATTATATCAATTATGCAAGTAAACTTTTTTATTTCTTCAAATAATTTAATAATCATAAAAAAAACTAAAATATGTTAAAGATTTTTTAATTAATCTTATGGATTTTTTATATTGATTGAAATAAAATAAACTTAATTTTTTGCTTCAAAAAAAAAAAAAAAAAAAAAAAACTCCATACAATTTAATTGAATTTTGAAAGAAATAAAAATCAAAAATCTCAAACATCAATGTTCATCTAAACTAAATTAATTGATTTACGATGACAACGTCAACAAAGAATGTCTAAAAATCCATACGATTACGAAAAATGTTTTTGAAAACAAATGAGGCAAATGTAAAAATATGTGTGTCTTCCTATTTTTAGCCAAATATACAGAAATACGCCCCACAAAGTAGCGCTAAGCTATATACGGATCATTTCCAGTATTAAATAAATGGTCTATAAACACGCAAAACTCTTGTTGTTAATGATGCTCGACAAAGAAAAAGAACAGAAATTGTTTTCGAAAAGTATCCAATAAGAAATTAAAATCCTAAAATATTCATTTAAATGGATTATATTGATCTTGCCTAAGTTGCCTAAAATAACTTTAAACTTTATCTTTTTTTACAGTTTTAAAATGGGCATACCAGCTGGCAATGCTGATAATGGCAAAAAGATCTTTATGCAAAAATGTGCTCAATGCCATACCGCCGAGTCAGGAGGTAAACATAAAGTTGGTCCAAATCTTTATGGAATAGTGGGTCGCAAAAGTGGTCAATCGCCTGGTTATACGTATTCCGATGCTAATAAAAATAAAAATGTAAATTGGACTGAAGACACCTTATTTGAATATTTAGAAAATCCTAAAAAATATATACCCGGTACAAAAATGGTTTTTGCAGGTATTAAAAAAGCCGAAGAACGTGCCGATGTTATCGCATTTCTTAAAAATCCAAAATAGTTGTCGTTTTTTTTAACAATTCTTTTTATTTTCATTAAACTATTAGTGTTTTTAAATTTTATTTGTAGTTTTATAAAATTTCTTTAAATTATATTTAACAAATATCATTTAAAACAAAATTATTTAATAAAACCATTAGAACCACTCCACTGGTCGTTACGTATATCTTTTCAAAGAATTTTATGTTAAAGATTAATCAAATAATAATTAACTTAATTAACATTTTTTAATTAGATTTGTGCAGATGTTTGTAACATAAAAAAATTTCATCGTACTCCCACCTTAAACTATACTGTTCGACTCAGAATCACTTTCTGAGTCGATTTAACGATGTCCATCTTTCGTCCGACCATGTAAACTTTGTAATCAAACTACAAGTCACAATTTTCAATATATCTTCTATAAAATTTGGTATGTAGCATTATTTTGGCACAACGACCGAACCTATATAAATTGGTTATAATCGTAAGCCACCATACAAATATCCCCCCGGAATGAGTTTTTAGACCGTAGATACCTTTAAAAAATCTAATGAAATTTAGTTTCCCTAAAAATTGGGATCTCAACGCGTAATATAATTAAAAATGTGGAGATATCTTGATGAAATTTGCATAGATTAATAATTTGAAATTGCGGCAAGACCTGTCCTAATTTATTTTATTTTCATTAATAAAACTATAATAAAAGAATATGAATATTCTACAGATTTATATAACAAAAATAATTTAAATAGTTTGCATTATACAACACACAGTTTTACGATAGTCCGGATTGAGGTGTGTGATCAATTAATCGAATTATCATGGTTTTACTGTAGTAAAAAATTAAAGCAAATTTAATTTACATTCAAATATTCCGTTAAGAATTTATTAATGAAAACTACTGTAAATCCTAAAGATACAAAATACAACTCTACAAAAAAGCTTTTTAAATAAATTACAACCCTAAAATTCTATATACTCTTTAAAAGACTTTTTCAAACATAGCATTATTTCTCTTAAAAACTTAGCAATTTAAAGAGGGAAAATGCTGAAAGCGTTGTGTCAACTAGTTTGTACCAATGCGAAAATGAATGAATTTTATGAAATATAGAGAAAATTAAAATTTACAGAGACGTTTTTTCTGAACTTAACCCAATTTCAAAATAGATGTATAACGGGAAATACAGATTGCGTTAAATATGTAGTATAATTTTTTAAAATTATTATGAAAAAGTGGAAGTAATTTGACATCACTTTTTCATACTCTATGCTCTTTTTATGGACTCTTTTAATTTCCTCTCAATAATAAAGATGAAATTCTATCAGAGTTGCCAGATTTTTTTGAGTTAAGTGCTATTAGAAAAAAGTTCTAATTGATTGCAATCATTTCAGTATACATTATATTTTTATAATTTGAGAATAAAATGAAAGGGATATGGTGCGGTATACTTAACTTTGAGTTTTCCGATTATATTAAGAAAATTAAAAAGCAAACCCAATTGCTTTAATGTATAACTACATTTAAGAAACGCCTTTGAATAAGATTATTAAAAATTACATTTTTATAAATTGCAAAAATATTGGCAACGCTGCTCTTTTTAATTAATAATTTCAATAATCAAAATTACATTCTTATTGCCAGATTTAGGATTTTAAACCCACCCACATATTGGGGAAATATAGTTTCTAAACTGGACGAGAAAATATATTTGAGTTGACTGAGAATATCATGTTTATTTCAAAATCTTCATGTTTAAGTCGTACTTCTTTTTAAAAGCTAAAAAAATTTTATAAATTTTAATAAAAATGTTTAAGTTTCCACTTGGAGATTTTTTGGAGAAATTATTTTGATATTTTGGGATTAATGATAAAAATTATCTGGCAGTCCAGATTACACTTAAAATTTTTTTGCTTCCTAGACATTTAACATTAGTACAACGTTTTAACGTCGACAGTCGTTTTGTATCTTTTGTGTTCAATGTAAGTACGAAAGTGAATAATTTTTATTTTTCTAATATAAAGAATTATTATGTGACAATACGAGAAGAGATTATAGAAACAAAATTCTAATTGGAAAATTACGCCAATAAATATGTAAAAAAAAATAATAAATGTGTGAAGAAATAAATTAAAAAAATAATAATTTAAAGGTGTTGTGTAATAAATGTATTACTTTGAAAATGTGGCACTTTTAGATACCATAAATTTATTTTGCATATTACATAATTAATAATAATTTGAATCATCTTTGATTTTTTAAAATAAATTTTTAATAAAAAAGGAAAATACTTAGAAGCGATTAGAAAATAAGCGATGAAAAGCAATAAAAAGTTAATACAGTTGACTTTTTCTTAACACAAAGAGTTACATAAGACTAAAAAGAATTTACAAGTTATGCACGTTTGTATGAGCAGGTATCTAGGTGAAATTCTTTAAATTTCACTTATTTCTTCTTTAAAGAAAGTCTTCAGGTGATGAAAGAAAAAGATAATTTGAAAATATTTGTAAAAATTACTTAATCATTATAAAACAAAGATCAATGTCATTTTATTTGTTTTACTCATTGTTAACTCTGTAATTTATTTGTAAATGTGTGTAAGTTTTTTCTTTTTTTTTGTTTCATTGCGAATGTCAGTGAATTTGTTCTTGCTGTGTAGTAGTTCTCTTAATTAAATGATGACGTATTGTCTGTTTGACTCTCTTGGTTTTAAGTTTTCTTTATGATTTCTGCTAATTTTTTATGATCAAAGTCTAAACACGTGGTTAGTTAGGCAGCTTTAGAATCTGGCATTATCAGAGTTTCAATGTTTATAAGTTGTTATTGAGAATTTTTTAGCATTTTAATGTTAATTAATTTAGTTTTCATGTAAAACTAGTTTTGGTTTTTTTTATAAAAATACTTATATAATTTATAGGTGGTTGGAAATTTCGTTTATTTTTTTACTCTCTCTCGCTCTCCCTAACTTTTAGCCCAATTTTAATACTCTTGTTTTTCTTTTATTTTATTTTGAAAACTATTTTTTCTTTGGCTTTTTACCAAATATTCAATGTTATTTGTGAAAAATAAATTGAAATAAAAAGTATTTTCGCAAAACAAGGTTGTACATTTTTACAACAATTTAAATATTTAATCTTAAAATTGAGGTTAATAGAGGGTGTTTTTAAAACAAAAAGAGAAGATATTGTAAAATCAATATACATATATTATACATTTTCTTACAACCCTTACGATTGCTTTTCTTAGGAAAACAAAAATATGTAAACAAGTTTTCATAAATAAAGAAAAATTCACGTGACAAACTAGTTTTCATTTATAACACCAAAAAGAAAAAAAAGCATAATTTCTAAGCGATATCAAGTTCAAATTTTTACACGCTATATCTCATCATAGACTTTTTTCAATTAAAACGGAAGATTGTTTTTTTAATAAGTAAAATAGTGGAATATTTTAAACGACAAGGTTAAAATAAATAAACTAAAAACTACTTAATACTTTTACACAAAAACTGCGTAATTATGTTTATATGTGTTAGTATAGTTTCTTTTTTTATGTTTAAATGTGTTTGTAATTTCTCTATTCTATTTTTGTTTTTTTGTTTTTTGCTTTGTTATTTCTCTGCGCGTGTACGTTTCTAAAATATTTCCATTGGTTCCCAAATTGTGTATTGATTATATAAACAGTTCGTTTAATTAAGAGAATAAATTATCAGCTGATGCAAATGATAACAAAAGTTAATTATTATACTAGTTAAGTAATCAACAACAAATGCTATTATTTATTAATCATACGAATTAATATTTTATTGAGGAACTAAAGTTTTCAATTTTTATTTTATTCTGTAATTGTGCCCGTACATTTTAAAACTGATATAGATCTATTATAAGAGCCAATCACTTTTGAAATAGAGACAAACAATCTTTAATGTTTCATAAGAATATGATAAAATTAATTATTAAACACCCAAAACCTTTTTAATTATACAAAAATTTTAGTTCAATTTTTTTTAATAAAAGTAAAAATTTAATCACTCGTATAATGAAAACAATGAATTGGGAAAATTGGTAATAGAACGTAAAGTCCGGATTTTTTAAAAAGAAGAATTTATTTTAGTTTTTATTTTTTTTTTAAGATTGCACAGGGAGTTAAAAGTGGGATATTCAGGTTATTTCATACTCTATGTCTCTCAAATACTCCAAGAAAAAATAAGCGAACATTTGGTTTATTATACAATTTCAAACATTTTTATATGGAATTGTGGCAAATATTTGTTTAATAAATTCAAATGCTATTCCTTTCTCCCAAAGTTATTTAAATTTACGAAAAGTAGTCCTAAGTTACTTCAAATTTTTATAATTTTTGTGGGAAAAACTAATTTTTTTTTTTTGTAAAATTTATTTATGTTTTAATATAATTTAGTAATAAATTAATATGAATAATAGCTAAAAAAAATAGGGTCTTTGGCCTGTCTCTAATAATAAAGAAACTGTTACGTTTATTTCCAACTAATAAATTTATTTTCTTTATCACCAACCGTTCTAGTTAAAGAAGAATTGCCATTTGATACAATCACATACAAAAAATTCATTCTTATCTCTTTCTTGTTTGTGACGTAATAGTTCACTTCTAATTTGTATTCTATGTCTAGGAGGAATTATGCAAACATGATTTTGTTTAACACTATAAAACGATTTATATTTTTTAAACATTCACGCCGTTTATCTAATTAATTTGTTCATTTATTTTATTTTTAGAGTCCGCACTATATAAATCAAATAATTAAACATGGGTGTACCAGCTGGTGATGTTGAAAAGGGCAAGAAAATCTTCGTCCAACGTTGCGCTCAATGCCACACTGTTGAAGCTGGCGGCAAACACAAGGTTGGTCCCAACTTGCACGGTTTGTTCGGCCGCAAGACTGGCCAAGCTCCCGGCTTTGCCTACACAGATGCCAACAAAGCCAAGGGCATTACCTGGAATGAAGATACACTCTTCGAATACTTGGAAAACCCCAAGAAATACATCCCAGGCACAAAAATGATCTTCGCCGGTTTGAAGAAACCCAATGAACGTGGTGACCTCATTGCCTACTTGAAATCTGCCACTAAGTAAATTTCATCATTCTAAAAACTCCCACAATACAACAACAGTAATTAAATTTAGTAGTAACAACACACTACCAACAACCACCACCAAACAATTCAATATACAACAACAAACACTATCATCCTCTTATTTAAGTTTAAGTTCAAAAATAATAAAATAAAACAAAAAATACATTAAAAAAAAATAAAAACAACTATTACTGACCACTGTGTATCTTCTGAAGACTTTACGTAGATAAATTTCTGTTGTTGGACATTTGAATCTTCTATGCAAGAAGTTTTTAATATTTATTATTTGAGTGCTAGAATTGTAATTATATGTACAAATGTTTGCTTGAAAACTTTAAGCGAGTCGATTCACAAAACTTACAAAACAAAAGGATACAACAATGTCAGCTACTTAAAGCAACCTTTTTTTCATAGAACAATTTTAATTTAAATTAAATTTAATGTGAAAGAAAACAATTATAAGTTAATTTAATAAAAACTAAAAACAAAACATAAAAAATAATTTAAAACGATAAAAATGTATATTCAGTGTTTCATTTCTTAATTGTTTAGGCCAATTGATGATAACAACCTTTGTTGCATCTTTGTAAGATGTAATATTTTTTTTTTACAATTTTAAAGTTTTACAGATATGCACATAAATATGTTTTGATATTAACTTAAAGTAAAACAAAAAACGAAATGTTTTACGATTAAATGTGTGTTACCACATTCCAAATCAATTTAAGATAAAAACTTAATGGAATTCAG
>JACGTJ010001162.1:1824-14820 GCA_014858695.1 Chrysomya rufifacies | reverse complement strand
ACTAGAACTGAACTAGAACTGGACTAGAACTCAACCAGAACTGAAATAGAATTTATTTAAATCATCAACAAACGAAGTTGTATTGTATTTCTATTGAAGAATTAGATGTCACATAAAACCATTAATCATTAAATTTGTTACTCATGTCAAAGAACATCATCCCTGTTAGAATTTTTAACACACAAAAAAAGAAAATAGATTTAATTTCCAATGGTAAAAGCGAACATAAATAAACATAACAAGTAATCTCAATTATTCTTAATATTGTT
Organism: Chrysomya rufifacies; assembly: GCA_014858695.1. NCBI lineage: Eukaryota > Metazoa > Arthropoda > Insecta > Diptera > Calliphoridae > Chrysomya > Chrysomya rufifacies. The sequence continues at coordinate 14,551 of JACGTJ010001162.1, read as the reverse complement.
ACAGTTTAGAAAAACTATTTCAACGTGTGGGATGGACTGAACCGGCTCCAGAAAGTATGAAAAAACTAGTACGTCGTACAATAGAGTATAGAGAAAAGAATAATGTGATACGCAAAGATATGTTGCAACTATTGTTGCAACTACGCAACACGGGAAAAATCAATGATGATAATGACGAAGAATGGTCGGCAGAGAAAACAAAGGGTAAGAGAGTTGCACAAACGAAAAGACAAAATTTCTTTACATATATAAAAATCATTTTCATTTTAATTCTAGATGCTTTAACCAGCATGTCCGTTGATATGATAGCAGCACAATTGTTTTTATTTTATGTTGCCGGTTTTGAAACGTCTGCCTCTACTGCTGCATTTACTCTTTACGAATTAGCCCAATATCCAGATCTAATGAAAAAAGCTCAAGATGATGTTGCCCAAGCTTTAGAAAAACATGGTAAAATGACTTATGATGCTTTGAAAGATATGAAATTTTTAGATCTCTGTATAATGGAATCAACACGTAAATACCCTGGTTTACCTATTTTAAATCGGGAATGTACACATGATTATGCTATTCCCAATAGTAAACTGGTAATTAAACGTGGTACTCCAATTATTATATCACTATTGGGTATTCACCGTGATGCTGAGTATTTCCCCGATCCTATGCGTTATGATCCTGAAAGATTTTTGGAAGATAACATGAATTATGTACCGGCAGCTTATATGCCATTTGGTGAGGGGCCAAGACATTGCATAGGTGAATTGGAATAAAAAGTTTTTTTGTAAAATATTTTTTTATTAATTTTGTAATATATCTTCTCATAGCTCAACGTATGGGTAAAGTGAACGTAAAGGCAGCTTTGGCTCAAGTATTAACAAATTTCAATATTGAATTAAGTCCTAAACGTCAAGAAATTGAAATCGATAACTTTGGTATACCTATCATGCCCAAAGGTGGCATACCTTTGAGATTAGCAAGAAAAATTAAATAAGTTAGCAAAAAAAAACTTCAATTAAATTAAATTAAATATAAGTCTAATAATGTACAATATTTGTATCCTAATCGTTGGCCAATTTATTTGACATGTAAAATAAAACAACATTTTTGTAAATAATCGGGTAATATTAAAAATTTTAAATAAAAAATTTAAGAATTTTTAACTCTTTATAAATATTATACAAAAATAGTTATTGGAAACTAAAAAAAACTCTACTAAAGCTTAACTAGTAGCGATGCAGAAAAGAACTGGAACTTATCAAAAGCTGAACTAGAACTGAACAACAAGAAATTGAATATAAAATTTAACTAAAACTGAACACAGAATTGAACTAAAACTGAACTGAACTAGAACGGAATCAAACATGAACTAAAAATAAACTAGAACTGAACTGAAACTAAACTACAACTCCAAGAAAATTTGAACTGAAGTAGATCAGAACTAGAAATTAATTAGAACATCACTCAGCTTGGCTCTATGTCATCCCTCAATGCCGATTTCCTATATTTGACCCGTAATAATCCAAAGTAATAGATATCTTGCGGATTATCTCAAATTCTCAGCGCTGTCAAAAATGACTTCGCTTAAACTCCTTAATAACTAAAGTGGGTCAGAACTGAAAGTGAATTAGAACATCACTCAGCTTGGCTCTATGTAATACCTCGACACCGATTTCTATTTTTTACCCAAAATTAATCAAAGAAATAGCTTTCTTGCAGATTATCTCACATTCTCAACGCTGACAATAATGATTACGCTTGCACTCATTTGTATAACAATTCCAATAAGAACAAAATGTTATACTGTTTTCAGATTTTATAAATGGTTTACATATCGAAATTATTCCTGTAGAATTTCACATACAGTTTGTTGTTTAGAAAAATGATCAACAAATTTGTATACAATTTAGTAAATCTATTCAGAAATTTGTAGAAAATGTCACTTTTTTTTTGACAAACCGCATGAAAACTTACAGTCTAATACAACTCTGTGTTATGATCTGAAATAAGAAAAAATGTTTATGGAAGAAAAGACGAAAAGAAAACCACCTACCTTGCTGTTGCTTATGTTATTTTTTGAATACCACAACAATTAATTTAAGCATATAAATATTTTAAGTTTTTAAATAATTTCTTTTTTTCTAGATAATTTTAAAGGAATTTCTTTAAAATTAGTAAACAAATACTGTGTTTTTAAGCTTTTTTTCTTCAAAAGGCTGTCGCCATTTTTACACCAACAACAACTAACACTAATAAACACACACACTCGTTCACAAGTTCTCACAAACGTACGCAGCACACTCAATTAAAAACAATATTGTTTTTGTTGTTGCTGTAGTTTGCCAAAGAAGACGACGTCTGGTGAACTTTTTTTTATTACACCTTTTTAAAATTGATTTTTTTTACACTTGTGGATAGAAATATTAGTTAATTTTTTTACAATTTAATAGAAAATAACGCAAATTATGGATATTTTAAAGGAATTTATCGAATTGAAGCTTTTGTTGGGGTAAAAATTAAGCAAAAAGCAACACACGACCGACGAACGACATTCCCAGAAAAGTCAGACGGCAAAAAACTGTGAAATGAATGGTAAAATGATGCCAGATCATATAATAAATATTGGGAGAGAAAACAAGTTAATTGTAGAATTATTATTTATGAATTCAACAAATATTTACAACTTAAATAATTAAATGTGCTACAGTATACTTTTAAATGTAATTTATATAAGATTTTATTTTCTCTACAAAATATTATTGATGGAGATTTCTGTATATTGCGAAAATGTTAGATTTTTTATTCATTTTCAAACTCTAATGTAAGATTTAGAGTTAATAAAAAAGAACCAAAAATAATATTGAATTTTTGTTTCATTTTAGTTAAAAACAACGCATTTTTCTATTATTTTACTTAACTTAAATAAATAAATAATTATTGTGCAACGACTTTCGATAATTTCAATAAATAATTTCAAAATTTAAGAATCATAAATTTAAAATTTTGTAAATAAACTTCTTATACACATAATGTATAAAATGTTGTATATTTTTAACATTTAAAACTTTAAAAATTACTTTTTAATATTTTTCAAAAGAAATAATTCTCTTTTTTATGAAATTAGCAATTTTAATTGAATAAATTCTCTGGCAACATTGGGGTAATCTACATATTATTGACTTAAATTAAACTTTCCATGTCTGACACTAGACCATATGCTTAATCAACACATCTCATATGACAACTGTCATTTAAATTCATCTTTCTTTCTCGCTCTTATCTTCTATTTTCTTTTATTACTAGTAAAAAATTTAATAATAGGGGAAAAATGATGTGGATTTATTATTAAGCTAAAAAAAAACTAAAAACTATCATCAAAAAAGTGTTAAAATCATATTTACTTTAAAAAAAACTTAAGGTATTAGCAAAGACATATAAAAGTAATCACAGTTTCAATAAATTTTCCTTTTTTTATTAAAATTCTAGTTGAGGGGCTTCACTTGTACGAGTGAAAAATTATTTTTTTTTTACCCCAAAACACCCCTGACCCACAAAAGCTAAGTTTTTGGATTAAAAATTTAACTACACTATATATCGCGTAGTACCTTGGTTGCATTGCTAGCACGTAACTTTATTTATTTGGTATTTCTGTGAGTGTGTGTGTGTTATTGACTAAAGTTTAGTGGAGGGGTTCTGCGAACCTTGGTGCTGCTGGTAGTAATTAGTTAAAAAAAAAAACAAATATTTGTCTTAATAGGAAAAATATTTGAAAAATGACGATCATAGAAGGTAATAAAGATGAAGCTTTACGTTGTATTGATATAGCGGTAAATGCTTTAGCGGAAGGTAAATTGGAAAAAGCCGAAAAATTTTTGCTTAAAGCTGAAAAATTATTTCCAACGCAAAAAGCCAAAGGTAAGTGAGAAAATAGAAAATGTTTGTTTATATACATATTAGACAAATAGCAACCGAACAGGAACCAAGCTTAAACTGATTACATATTCCAACTGCAACTAGACTAAGGCAGAACTAGAACAAATATAGGACTAAACTATAATTTAAATAAAACTAATTTAGTAGTAAAATAAAGTAGTATTAAAACTGAAGAAGAACTGAACATGAAATTTATTAGACCTAAACTGACAAATATAACTGAAAAAAATAAGAACCTAACTTTAACTGAAAACGTGTATAAGAAGCCAACAACCCTCAAAGAGGTACACTACACTATTTCCCTTTTCTCCGACATCTTTAGATTTACTTGTCAAAGTCAAAAGTTATCCCAGTAATGGCGGCGGATCTTCCACATCAGCCGGTGAAAGTGGCACCCATGGTGAAGGAGTACGCAAACGCAAATTATCGGATTCCCGTAATGCTGAACCCGACTATACTTCCGAACAATTGGAAGCCGTACGCAAAGTAAAGAAATGTAAAGATTATTATGAAATCTTAGGCGTTACAAAACAATCAACTGATTCAGAAATCAAAAAAGCATATAAAAAACTTGCTTTACAATTGCATCCCGATAAAAATCGTGCTCCCGGAGCTGTAGAAGCCTTTAAGGCGGTAGGAAATGCTGCTGCTATTTTAACAGATCCCGAAAAACGTAAACAATACGATTTATATGGCATTAATGAATCAAGTAGTAGTGGTGGCGGTACAGGTGGCATGCGTGGTAATTATTATGCTAGTGACTTTGGTTATGCTCGTGGTTTCCAGGCTGATGTTAGTGCTGAGGAATTGTTTAATATGTTCTTTGGTACAGGATTTCCACAACAAAATGTCTATATGAGATCACAAAGACGTCGCCAGCAGAGAGAGGAAAGAGAGGTAAAATAAGATTTTGTTTTAATTTTGTTTAACAAAAACAATTGATAATATTTTTTTGTTTTACTTTAAGAATCAATCTTCTTCTTCGGCTTTGATTAATTTATTGCCCATTTTGCTATTAATTGGTTTGTCTATGATGTCCTCCTTCTTTATATCGGATCCCATTTACAGTCTTTCACCTTCACAGTAAGTTTTTCCCGAAAAAAAAAAATATAAAATTTTAAAACTTTACTTATAATCATTTGTAGCAAATACTCGGTTAAACGTGAAACAAATGGCTTAAAAATCCCCTATTATGTCAAGGATAATTTCTATTCAGAATATCAGGGTTCTGTGGGACGTTTAGAGGAATCCGTAGAAGAAGATTTCTTTAATCATCTAAAACACTCCTGTAGTCGTGAACGAAATTATCGTAAGTTTGTTTATTATTTTAATAGTAAATTAAGTTTAATAAATATAATTTTCTAACTTTCCTTTAGGTGATTCTATGCTTGCTAAAGCTCGTAGTTTTGGTGATCGTGACTTGTTCCGTAAGGCTCAAAATATTAATATGCCTTCATGTGAAAATCTTCAAAAATATTTAAATACATAGTTTAATTCCCGCGTTAAATAAATTAAAACATTTTTATTAATTTAATGATTGTTTAAATAATAACAAAAATGTTACAGCTAAAATATTTTCAAAACGATTTATTATGATAGAAATGTATTAAAATAATTTTGTTTGTTTAGTTTTAAATTATATTCTCTTTTGAATTTAGTAAATATTTTATTTTTTTTCTTAATGTGTATGAATTATATATGTTATGTTAGGGGAGTGAATTTTTTTTTTAGAAAATTTGAACATTTATATGAATGGAAATTTAAAGGTTTAGAGTTGGAAAGACATTATTGATAAAAATAAAGAAATAATAAAACTTGTGTTAAAAAATATGGATTTTTTTTAGTGGAAACTAGATTTGGCAAATATAATTTAATTATAACAGATCTATGACTGTTTACAACTAAAAACTCATCTCGAAACAGGAACTGAACCGAAACTAGTCCGCTCCAGTACACTAGCATTGCTCTAGCGCACTCTAACAGAACCAGATCTGAATTAAAATTTAAATACAGCTCAACAAGAGCTCAAATAGAAACCAACTATAACTGAACTAAACCTGAATTAAAAACACAACAGAACGAGATCTAAACTAAAATGAAATACCACCCGGGTCTATACTAAAAAGAACTCAATAGAAAGCAACTTGATTCTAGAAATAAACTGCAACCAATCTTAAACTAGAGCTAATGTAGATCTGAATTAGAACTGAAATATAAATTAGATCTGAAGTAGAACTTAAACTGAATTCGAAATGAACTAGAATTGGGATTGTAGTTAGCTATACATGGAATCAAACTGAACTAAAGCCTAAATAAAATTGAATTGGACTTGAAATAAACTAGAGGGGAAACAAAATTAGTACAGAAATAGAAGAAAACTAGAACAAAATTAAAACTCATATAGAACTGAACGGGATCTAATTCAGAACTGATGTTGAAAAGAATTATAATAAATTTAGAATTGAACTAGAAATGAAATAGATCATAACTATAACTGAAATAGAACACTTAAAACTAAACTAGAAGTAGTTTTAGGAACCTAACTAGATCTGAAATAGATCAAATATAGAACTCATCTATAATCAATCTAGAATGGAACTAGAACTAAAATTAATGAAGCAGAACTAATAAAAAGTGAAACAGAACTCTAGAATTATTGGAAAATTGATCTGAACTCGATCTGAAATAGAACTAGATCAGAATTACTGATCATATAGAACTGAACTAAAACTAAATTAGAACCGAACTTTATCTAAAGTAGAACTAAATTAGAACTGGAAGAGAACTCAACTACACTTGAAATATGAGCTTCAAATAGACACAAAAAGATTTAGAATCGAACTTAAAGGTTAATAGAATGGAAATAAACTAGAGCTAAACAAGTACTTAAGGAGATTCAGAATAAAACTTAATCAACTAAAATAGAAACGAATTTGACTTGGACAAAAACTGAAATGCTTCTTAATTATTAAAAAAAAAAGAAATCTACAAGATTAACAATATTTTCAAACTTTAATTTGTTAGCTTTAAAATGTTTATTTTAAAAAAACAATTAAAATAAAAAATATTACAATAATCTATTTAATTAGCCATAATGGCTTCCAAAGCCGCCACAACATCACCACTTTGTTCACGTAATACCTTTTCAGCTTGCATTTTAGTAATTAACATTTCATTCATCTGCAAGAGCACACAGTAATAAATAATTACAAAATTTTAATTTACATTAAACCAAAATTAAATTTAAAACTTACTATTAGTTCAATATCTTCTTTGTTGACTTTAACCATTTGTAATTCCTTTTCTTTGGCCTCCCTTAATTCATCTTCTTTTTGTCTTTGATTGCCAAATTGTTCTACAGCCTGTTAATCATCAATATGGTTCAATAAATAATAAAACTTTTTCATTTTTCAATTTGCAAAAAAAAACTTACACTCGATATATTAGCAGTGGAAATTTCCTTTTCCTCAGCATAATCTGTAACTCTTTCCAAATCGGCAGCACCACCATCATGTTTAGTTTGTTTTTTTGTCTGCTTTTTATCTTGAACTTCATCTTCAGTACCATTAATTTCGTGATCAGCCATAGTTATTTGTTTAGTATTTATTAATTGCTAGCAAAAAAATTTAAATAATCTATAAATTTTCTTGAAAAAACAATGTGCAAGTTTTTCTATGTGATGAAGAATGTTGCCACTGAAAAAAATTTTGGTTTCACCAAAAATTCTATAAAATTTACCATAATTTAAAAATTTAGTTCCAAAATTTTCCTTGTCCCCTACGAATATTTTTTCAGTGGCATTTTTAATGTTAATAATAAAAAAGGCACAGCAAAAATTAATTACCAATTCTGATTAATTTTTGCTTTAAGAGATATTTTAAATTTGTAAAATTGCATTAGTAAAAGTATTTACATGTGTAGCAACTAACAATCCTAGTAAAAACCAAACAAACAAGTAAAATGCCACGGTGGCAACGTTGTTACAACAAGAAATTCTAATTAGAAAAATGACGCCGTTAGAACTTCTAGCGACGTCGACGGTACTGTAACTTTGAAACTTCATTCTTATAAAATTAACTTGGCAGCACTATTGCCCAAAAGATAAACAAATTGGAAAAAAGAACTTTCACAAAAATATTTAATTCTAAATTAAACAACTTTCCTACTATGTCTTCTGACCATTCTATAAAATTAGAAGTATGTGTGGATTCCATAGCCTCGGCAATAGCTGCCGCAGAAGGAGGTGCTGCACGCATAGAACTTTGCTCAGCTTTAAGTGAAGGAGGCCTAACACCTACGGTAGGTGTATTAAAAGCTCTCAAAGATTTGCCACTAAACATACCCATCTATTGCATGTTGAGGCCAAGAAGGGGACATGATTTTGTCTATAGTGATTTGGAAATAAATGCCATTTTACATGATATGGAACTGCTGCAAACAGAAGGAGCTGATGGTTTTGTATTTGGTTCTCTAACAGCCAACAAAGAAATTAATATCGAACAATGCCAACAGGTAATAGAGAAAGCTAAAGGTCTGCCTTGCACCTTTCATCGTGCATTTGATGTCACTGACCCCTCGAAAATGCATGAGAATGTAGAAACTATTATCGGTATGGGTTTTAAGCGCATCTTATCTAGTGGTTTTAGACAAACAGCACAAGGTGGTTTGGATTTCTTATCACAATTGATAGCTAAACATCATAAAGATATTACAATTATGCCTGGTGCTGGTATAAATGTGTCTAATTTGGAAGAAATTTTAACGGCTACAAAATGTTGTGAATTTCATGCATCTGCTAAAGCGGCAGCTGATAGTATGGACGAATTGAATAATGGCAATAAAATGGAATGTGAGGTATCAATGGGCAAGGCGGATATTTTACCTTATGATATAGCAGATAAGAATGTAGTACGTAAAATGGTGACAATAGCCAAAGCAATGGCAGCAAAATAAATCAAATGTAAAAAATATTAATTTAAAAAAGTCTATAATTTCTTTTATAAAAACTATTTTCAACGTCTTTTAAGGAAAAATTGTATAACTTTTTTTGTTTTTTTTTTTTTTTTTTTAATTAAAAAAAAGTTATAGAAAGTTAAAAATATTTTTGTTGAAAAATTGAATTTTTGTTTTTATAGAAAATTTTTGCAATTTTATTGTATAGAAAAATTTTCAAAACTTTATTTTTACAGAAACAATTAAAAAAATTTAAATTTTCATAGAAAATTGTTCAAAATGTTATTAAAAAAAAAGAATCAATTTTTTCATTTAATAGAATTTTTTATGTCTACAGTATTTAAAAAAAAAAAAAAAAACATTTTTAAAAAATCCTTTAAAAAAAATTAATAATTTTACAGAATATTTATTTATCTTTTATAAATATTCTTTATAGAAAAAGTTATTCTTTAATATTTTTAAAAAAAATATTTTTTTTTTTAGATTAATTTAAATAATAATCGCTAAATTCACTTTTAATTTTGTTATAATTTTCTTTTAAAATCACTTGCTTCTTAAACAATAACCATTTATTGTCATTACTGCTTAAACAGCGTTGCCAAAACGGTATTTTCTATCAAAATTTACCGGATTTTTTCACTTAAATACAAATAAATATGTATTTTTTAAAATTTATTTCCAATTTTGGTAAATCTTCTGAAGTTTTATTAAAATTGTTTGCTTTTAGCATTAACATTGATTATATATGTATTCAGCTTTTAACTGAACGAACCAAAAAATAAGGGTGTCAAAATATATATATTTATAATCCATGTAAAAAATACAAATAATACAGTAAATTTTTTGTACATTTCAATTGAGTAGTAAAATTTGTTTTAGTGGCAACATTGGTTTGTAATTTTATTTTTTTCCTTTTCTCTATACTTTGTCATTCTTAAACTCTCCCTCAAAGCGCATTGTACGTGAAAAATTTTTTGTATTGCAAAACTTTGCGTCATAGTATTTTTGCCTAATTAAAAAAGTTTTTCTTTAAATATTGTAAATAAATTTGTTACATTTTCTAATAAATACTGTAAGTGTTATAAGACTTTAAAATCTAAACAAAAAATGTGTTTTTTTGTTGAAAAAACCAAAAAAAGAAAATGAGTCGTGAAAAAAATGCAAAAAAACCGCAAGGCCAGTCAAAGCAAATGACAAAAAAGCAAAAAGAAAACAAAATGGCGGCTAATATTTATGGTTAAGCGTGGTTTTTTTTTTGTGAAATAATCAAAGAAAATAAGTTGTAATTAATAATAAATAATAAAAAATTTTGTTAAATTGTTTTAAAGTTTAGAGAAATCTTTATATTAAGCTATTTATTGTAGCAAACTAAAAGAAGTAAAATAGAATTTAAAAGCAGCCGGTGTTTTTGTGGTGATAAAGAATTTTTTCCAGAAGAGTTTTTATAACACCAAGCTTATGAAAAGAGATGCCAGATGGTTTTGTTTTTAAGATAGCCTTAATAAGAAATTTAGAAGAGAATTTTAGAAAAATTATTTAATTTTGCCTAAAATGGATTAACTAATAGTTTGTTTTTTTAACTGACAACTTTTTCTGTGTAGGCGGCCATTGACCGGTTTTATTTTTTTCCTTTGTGGTATTTTTAACAGCGGATTAACTGACAAAAAGTGTTTTAAAAAAAATTATGGTCCGCTTTTAAATTTAAATTTTAAAGTTTATTAATTTTTTTTAATAATTTATTTAAACATTCTATATTTCTAGTAAATTAAGCCATAAATATGTCGGGTAATAATCAAGATTATGATAACCAAAATGACGATAGCCAAAATTATGATGATGAGAATCAAGATCAAGAATACGATTCTCAAGATGATAATTCTCAAAATAATGGCGATAATTGTAATGACGATGATGATGGCAATGATCAGGATGATAATGATGATGGTAATGGAGATGATGATGAGGATGATGAAAATGCACCCAAATATGTACGTTTACGTGGTTTACCCTGGTCTGCTACGCATAAAGAAATTTTAGATTTTCTTAAAAATGTTAATGTAGTCGGTGGTGCTGAAGGTATACACATAATAACCAGACGTTGGGATGGTAAAAATACTGGTGAAGCATTTGTAGAAGTTAAGAGTCAACAAGATGTACAAGAAGCCATGAAATTAGATAATGCCACCATGGGTCATCGTTATATTGAGGGTAAGTTTAAAAGTTAAGAATTTATTTCAAAAATTTTCATTTTATATCATTCTTTTTGTTAATTACAGTTTTCAATTCAAATCCTAAAGAAGCCAAGGAAATCTTACGTAAAACTAATAGCCATAAAAATGCTTATGTTGTTAAGTTACGTGGTTTACCCTATTCCGTAACTGAACAACAAGTTGAAGAATTTTTCAATGGTAAGTTTCTGCTTTGTTTGAAAATGAAATTTAAACTAAAAATGTTTATAAAATATTGGTAGTTTTCTTAAAAACTCAGTAAATTTAAAAATAAAAATGCATGAATGTTTTAATTAAAAAAGCACAGGTTTTTGTAGACAAAGTGATTTTTAACTTTTTTTGGAAAAAAGTTCTGGGCAAAGTGTTTTACCTTAAAGCTATAAAACAATTAAAGAACATAAAATATATAACAACCCTCTCCTCCCTTTTAGGACATGGGCTACATAATAAAAAAATTAAAAATGGGAACATTTTGCTTAGTTTTCTTTTTAATATTTAAGTAAATTTTTTGGGCATTTTTCCAAAGTCCTTAAGTTAAACTAATTTAAAAATATTTGAAATTAAAAATCCTTTTTTTTAAGTTTTTTGTTGTAAAATTTTAATTTGTTCTTAATTTTATTTGTTCAAATGATTTTCTTTTATTTATCATGACTAGAAGAAGTAATTCACAGTAAAAATATGAAAAAAAAAAACAAAAAATATTTAGTAAAAAAAAAACAAAGTTGGTTTTTAGTTTTTGTTGTATTATTCTTGTGTTATTATTACATTGGGCAGGGTTGGAAATCAAACCGGATCGGGAGGGAATTGTTTTCGTTATGGACAGAAGGGGTCGTGCTACTGGGGAAGCATTTGTTCAGTTTGAAAGCCAAGAAGACACTGAACAAGCCTTGGGACGTAATCGGCAAAAAATTGGGCACAGGTGGGTGGTGTTAAAAAAAAAATAAACAAAACAAAAATATTACAAAAAATTTAAATATTTTTTTAAAATTTATTAACTTTGAAAATTACAAACAAAACAAAACCAAACCTTTTATTAGTTTACTAATAATTGTGTTTCTTAAAATAAAAATTTACTGTATTATTTCCTTGAAACGGCGCTTTTTCCTACCCTAGGCTTAAAAGTCATTTACTTTTACAACCTAGTCTTAAAGAAATGGGCCTTTTTTTATATTATATAATCTTTTACTACTTTTTGCAGGCAGATTTTCTATACAAACATAAGTTACATTTAACATAAATCTTAAAAAATTCTATGGCAGCGCCTTTTTCTTTGATTTCTTTTTCAGCTGCTGTTTTATTTTTTAGGCTGAACTACAAAACAGCTATTTTTAATGAATGTTAATGCTTTCTTTACAAATACTAATTCATTCTTATTTTCTTTTCTTTCCATTGAAATATAGGTATATTGAAATATTCCGCAGTTCTTTGGGTGAATTGAAACGTTCTAATACTGGCAATGGTCGTATGGCTCCTTATGATTTGAAAGATCGCGGTAGTAATCGTGGTGGAAATAATTCAAGTGATTACGGTGGCAATAATCGTGGTCGTAAGTATACTTTTTTTTGATGTTATTTTAATATTAAGTGGAATTTAGCATAATTCTAGTTCAGTTCTAG
>JACGTJ010001159.1:25347-47155 GCA_014858695.1 Chrysomya rufifacies | reverse complement strand
TACATACATACATACATACATACATATGTATAAAATCCCTAATCGTAATTTAATAAAATACCGTTAACATTGGGTATTCATCGTTGCATTTATGAAAATTTATGTATGAATTCATGTATATGTATCTCTAATAATATCAAACAAACCTAAAAAATAAAAAAAAGATACGACCACACCTTCTTTTAAAAGAAATTTCAACAACGCCCAACATTACCAATATATGAGCTCATAATGTATTAAGGCCAAGAAGAAAACGAAATATACAATAAATCTTGTATAAAAAAAACAACAACAAACTATAATAAACAGGAAAAAGGTGTGGCAGGCAGCGCTGTTAGCAGAACAGGCCTAATAGACCCTTCACCCAAAAATAAAATAAAACATAGAAAGAAAGCAACAACAACAACTACAAGAAAATAAACCTTGAACATTCACTAAATGCAATATATGTATACAAATGGATGTATTAATGTTATTGTTGTGTCGACAATTTACAAGAACAAGAAGACAGTTAGTGTTTAATGATTTTGATTCTAAGTAAAAAATATATTTGATGTGTTTGTTTGTTACTACTTCTTCAAAAATAGAACAAACAAAATACAATTTTATTTAAGTAAACAAGAAAATGGAAAAAGTAGGCGTAACTTGAATAGAAGCAGACTTTTTTTGTATTCTACTAATCTAAAATTCCCTTAGAAAGTTTTCGAATTTTAGTAGCAAAAAATAGCAGCAATTGAACATTATTCTGTTTCTAATATCATATTACAAGGCAGGCAAATTTTATTAGAATACACCATTTCCAGTTTGACGTTTATCAACACTAAGCGAAGTACAAATCACAAAGTTATTGCTTCTGGACCAAAATTAAGGCGTCTTAAATATGAAAAATATGTTAATTTTTTTTAAGTTGTAAGTCTTTTATTGTTTATAACTTTAGAACTTGAACTTCTAGAATTTTAAATTATTCTTTTTCAAACTGTTATAATTTAAATTTAAGGATTTCAAAAGGTCAACGCTAAAATATCGCTTCACAAGAAGTTAAAAACAACATTATTTTTTTCTTCATCTTAAAATTTTACTGGAAGATAAACAGGAAAGACTCAAAGATCTATCATTCTTTCAGTTACTAGAAGTGTTAGGAACTTGAGGTAATAATAGTAAGTTTAAAAACATTCCTATTGACCTCTATTGATGCTCTGACAGATGACAAGCACTAAAGCATAAGATACAGAGTCATGTTTAATCCTGGAAAAGTATACGGTATAGATAACATGAAGTAACTTGTTGGGGTTGAAGAAATTCAGTTAACTAGATTCAAACGGAATGGGTCGTTCATTCTAGCATCATTGACAAGTTCGATTTCACATGCAACAATGAATGGATCATAGAGTTCCATTCAGATTACATTAGATCAACGATAGGTTTCTTCTTTGAAAGACAGACTTTGGTATAAATAAACTGCAAAGTCCTAAATATGTACTGGAAGAGTCATGAGCATATTTTGTGTCATTGTTCTATATTGCAATTACGTAGATTAAAATAGTATGTGTCACCTACGGCACGAACTTTTAGCTATTAATCTAACAAACTGCCAGGATTCTAAAACTAGCCTCCAATTTCACATATATAGAAAGCTACAGCCCCGGAAGTCAGCTCCTTATCCCAATATCCAAACTGAGTTAATGGTGCTTCACCAAAATGGCATAAAAATAAGAGTTAGATTATCTTACAAATTGTATTGTATTATATGTGGATAAATGCAAAAAAAAAAAAAAAACGAAACGATACGAAAAACATTAACCAATCCAGGAATAAAAGTGAAATTATCGAAAGCCAAGCCTTAAGGCGCCCGTCTGGCTTTACTTAAGTGTTAATTACAACGACGCGATGTTCCGTTGAAGAGAAAATAAGAGACCTCATAAAACAAAATATCAAACTAAACATTTAAAAGGAAGAGATAAAAAATGAATTTCATTTTTAACGTGAACAAAATAAATAATTTTCGAAAACTTTCTTTTTATTTTTTTGTTCTCTATATTCATGGAATTTGGTACACAACTTAAATCCATATTTCTCTCAGAAAACCTTCTCTGAATACGGAAATTTTATTTCCGGTATAAAAAAAGTTTAATAGAACTACGTGAACTTTAATAATAAATGTATAGCTTCTAAAATATATTTGGAAATGGTGTAGGCATTGTAATAACAAATTTTGTTAACAAAAAGTTTGTAAAAATATTATGTAGGCTTCATTTAATGCTATTTATTTACCGACTATGTAGATATTTCTTTAGTTATTGCTGTCGCTGCTCTTGCCACTCCCACCCACACGCGATACCATTGAATGTTGAAGGTTGTTAAAAAAAAAGAAACTAAATTTTATAGATTTTTGTTGTTGTTCATTTTCGTGTTTGTTATTATTAAAATAAAATATATAGCATTTATTTTCATTCTTTTGAAAAGTAGGTGTTTACCTTATACCAATATGGCTCCTTAAAACTTGTACCGGTGTCCTGAAATTATTATGTTTTTTTTTTCTAATTTTGTAGAAAAAGACAAGTTAAATTTATTTAAATATATATATTTATAGTTTATAGTTATTTTACTAATATGTATTTACATATAATAACACTTAACATTAATATACATACATACATAAATATATTTTATTAAAACTAAACTTTTTAACATTTTACTTACAAGAAAATAATCTATGAATAAGAATTTCGTATGGGAATTTTAATGGATTTGAGAATATTTGAAAATATTTGATAGTTTAAAAAGAAATTAAGAAGTTTATTAAGTCAAAGTTAACATACGAGATTTTTTTTTCTGTTGGGAATTCGGATTTTGTGTATGAGAGGGAGATCAAGAGGGAAATTTTTAATATTCCCTTCGGCTTACTAAAATCTGAAATGCCTTGTGAACTTCGACTAAAGATGGCAAATGCTTAAAAATGTAACACTATTTTGTTAAGAACATTATATGTGAGTTCGTCTAACTCACCGAACGAAGTTAATCAAAATAACTCAAATGCTTTTGTCTAAGCAAAATTTGTAAGAATTTGAATAAGTTCCGATAACTTTGCATAACTTTTAGCTATTAGACGAATATAAGGTCTGTTTATCTGACCATTATCTTTACCTTAAAACTTTGTAAATTGTTTACACAAAGATTTGTAAAAGTATAAGACTGGATTTTACAACCCTTATTTAAATCAAGCAGTAACATATTTTACTATAAATTTTAATTAATATTGAAATATAAATGTGAATTTAATAAAAATAGATAACTTTACTTCATTACTTTTTAAATTTATAATTTTGAATCAAAATTAGTCCGCAATTATCATGAAAATTTAAGTTCTTATTCACATTTTTTTAGATATTAAGTGCTAAAGAAAACTGATGGTCTGGTTGGTGTAGGTTGGACACTTTAAAGGGCTAGAACTGTGCTAGATTGAATGGAGCTTGAACTAAATTAGAGCTCAACTATAAGCGAAATAAAACTGAAATTTAATTGAAATGAAATTTAATAGAACTGAATTAGAATTTAACTAGAACATAACTAGATTAGAACTAGAACTGAACTAGATTTTGGCTTAATTCTTTAAAAATAAAATTTTTGGCAAGAGAAACCCCTTACTGATTATCAACGACCCTATAGTATCATGTTTTAAAGTTCAAATTGCAAAACTCAGCTGGGTTGTTTGAAATGTTAGCAAATTTTTGGGGATCTAAACTAGATTACCTAACAACTGCAACATTTTCAAAACTCAAATTACGGCATAACTTTGATGAAACTTTATTATTAGAAAATGAAATTACAATTTGTGTTGTGTATCGAAAGCCGTAATTGAACATATCGTTATTAACTAAGGCATTCTTATAGAATAAGATTATGGTTGGAAATTTATAAATAAGCATTTCATTACAATATTAAATTGAAATACCTTTTTTAAATTTTTAAATATTATAGATGGGTACAAATATTAACTAGGTCATTAACAAATAAAATAGATTTTGTACTTAATCTCATGCATCTCTAAATGAGTAAGATAGACAGTTTTAGGAATTAAAACAATTAAATAAATGATGCCGCAATTGAAATGCACTCCTCATAAATGGTTATGAGTTTTATATATATCTAGCCGGTGCACTTATGATACTGCGTAATCTAAAGAATTTAATTTAGCATTACACGCTTAATAAGTTCTTCTATGTAATATTTGTATGCATTTGAGTTAGTTCGACAACTTTGGATAAGTCCCTCATCCAACAGATCTAATATATCGCTTACTGGTAAGCTTAGAGACTGTAAATGATATCGACTGAGAGATTTTATTAAGATCTCTCCACTTGGGTCGACGACAAAAATTTCTTAATCCTGAACCCAAATACATTCTCCTGATGCAGTAGTATTTACTTTCTATTCTTGGCGTATTAAAACTGACTGAAAATTACTTGCATAATGCAGAATAAAAGAAAAATGAAATAATTTAAGATTTTATACTTAAGATAAAAATTCATGATTTACTCTCATAAATTTCAAACAGTTTATTAGGACACCCGATAGAATGTATTCTACTTTCTCAGTAATATTAAAAAAATTAACTTTGTTATTACAGGCGCCTTTTACATAAAAATTCCATAATTTTTTAAAAGTTTTGAAAAGTCTTTTTAAGACTAAGCACTTAATTGATGAAAGAAGAAACTAACAAAACATAAACTTATAACACCATCTTATTTTACTTTCGATAAGATTTTTTTTGTAAATCATCTTACTCTGGTGTGGGTATTCATGTGTTTTTTCAAATGATCACTACGCATAAAACGTTTATCACATTCGTTGCAAGCAAAAGGTTTCTCTCCAGTATGTGTGCGCATATGACGATTGAGATCATCTTGACGTTTAAAACTCTTGCTGCACTGACTGCAAGGATACGGTCTCGTTGGATCATAAACACTGTCCGCCAAATGGTTTAAGGTGACATTCATAAACGAAGGAGGAGTTGAATTTAATACGTTGGGTACGGGTATTATAAGAGTGTTTTGTGGTAATGGTGGCAAATTGGCTTCAGGCATGATGGCATCATCATCCGGTTCATCTTCGCCATAAGTCAATTTAAGTGGATGTTGTTCAATTAATGGCATATCATCGGCTGGTTCATTTTTGATTATTGTTTCAGGTTCTCTTTTAATATTGAGCTCTATTTGTGGCGTAGTTGTAAAGATTGGACTAGTTGTTATTGTTGTTTTTCTTTCGTGTTTGGGTAAGTTTATTTTATATTCTTCAATGTGGTCTGGTTTTTCTAGTTTAATTTTCAAGCTACCCACTTGTGTTGTTTCTATACTATCTGTGATTATTTCTGGACTTTTACTTATATCATGTGGAACAATTTTGCTACTACTACTGGGGCTTGAAATGGCTTCAGTGTATTGATTCTTATTATCCATTTGTACCATAACATTTGCTGACGCTGCTTTGGGTTTTTCCTGAGTTGTGGATTTTTCCAATTTCAATCTCTTTGCTGCCTGTTGTTTGATGTGTGTGGCCAAATGTTTGGTTAAATGATCACTGCGTGAAAATTTCTTAGTACATTGTACACACTCAAAAGGTTTTTCCCCTGTGTGGGTTCTAATGTGACGATTCAATTCATCAGAACGAGTAAAACCTTTGCCACAGCCGGGTTCTTTGCATACAAATGGTTTAATACCCGTATGCCAAGTTAGATGAGATCTTAGATGAGAACTTTTCCCATAACTTTTTGTGCAATTTTCATACGGACAGACATAGCGTCGCTTTTTGTCAACGGTAGCATCAGGAGAAGCTATTAATTTGCTGGTAGGTGTCAGCCTTATCACCGGACCTGTATTCTGATGATTGCCATTAGGCGATTGCGTGGGCGATTGATGTCCGCTCTCTGTGTCTCCTTCATCTGGGTAGGTATCATCAATGTCGACAGGGGGTTCAACTTTAATTTGAACTTCCGGTTGAAAAATACTGTACATATTATAGTTGTCCTCGTTCTGGTCGTCAGGTGGGTGGCTGTTTGACTCATAGCCTTGTGTAGTTGGATTACCCCGCCTCTCAACATTATATTCACTCCCTTCGTTATAGTCATCATAATTTTCTTCAAACACACCCTGTTCTATTTTTATTGAGACACCACCAGCCTCTGACGTTTTTGTTAATAATGTTGGTGTGGGCGTGTCACTTAGCGTAGCCATTTCGTTGAATATCTTCTGTAATTTAACAAAAGTTTTGTGTGTTCTGCCGTGTTTTAATATTTTCTATACTGTTCGTTATTTTTTATTATAACTTTTATACAAAATTTCCATTTACTTACTTCATTCAAAGCTTAATAATTATGAGTTTTCAAACAAAATTTCTGATTTACGCCTTCGTTTTTTTATTTTCTGTGGGCGTTCCCTGGTTTTCTTTTTTGTTAAATTATAAAATGTACTTTATGATACAATAGTATTTTTTAAAAATCATATAATAAATTTAATTTTTGCATGCCTAAGTCGTTTTATTTTATTCTTTTTTGACAATTTTTTATTTATTTATTATATTCGTATTTTTGTATCACTATATCTTTTAGTAACTTTATCTAAAAACTAACATCCACTTTATTCGACTGGTTTTTTCTATCTGATGAATATTTTCATAACTTCTTTTTTGTGTTTGCGTTTCTTTTTTGTTCAATTTGTTCTTAACAAAACATAAAGGAATGACAGCTGTCACCAATATTATTTTAAGACAGAGTTGTTATGTTTAGTAGTAAATTACGATATTTTGACAAAATTACACTGAAAACAAATACATAGCATTTATTTCACATTAGCGTTTTTATTTCAAAACAAATCTTAATTGAAAACGTCTGTACGTATGATTTGTTACACTCAGCAATTATTTGATTAATTTATTTATTAATTAGTAAAAATATCATTTTTTGAATTTCCTATAAATAGTTAAACTAGATAATATAAATTCAATATATATCATATCCAACTATAATATCAAATTGAAAAATCTAGTGCAATTTAATATTTTTGAAAAAAATGCATAAAAATCAATACAATACGTATTTATAGGGTACAAAAATAGGGAAAGTTTCATTACAATTCTGATTCCTTTCTAATTTATTTCTAGTTTCAATCTAGGTCGGTTCTAGTTAATTTTTAAGTCGGTTTTAGTTCAATTAAATTTACATGCTAATTCAGTATAAAGTGATTTTTTTTAATTCAATATCGGAAGGGTCTGTCGAAAACTGACCGCAAAGATGTGCTTTTTTATTTTTTGATATAAATACAAAGAAAAATTTCTTAAAATTATTTTATCAATTTTAAGATATAATTTAAAGAAAATCGTTTGAACATATTCAAGTTTTATGTGTTATTCAGGCAATTTTTAAATTAATATTGAATATAGATATTTAAATAGAGTTATTTTATCCTTGTTTGAAGTAATTTTTATTTTTTTATTTCGTGTTAAAGGAGGACAAAATTTATATACTCATAATTTATGGATTCATAACCAATTTTTAATAAAACATTTTTAAATTTTAGATCATATAAATAAAGTTGCATTTATTATACAATTATTTATTAAATTTGCGTTTATTTAGAATTTAACTACATTTCACAATAAAAGCGTTGGCATTACTGTAAATATATTTGGCGGAATTTTGAGGCATGTTTTGTGAAAAATTAACGCCGTTTTGTTGAAAGCCGGTTGAGCGGCATTGCTGTTACATTTAAAACTTTTCTTAATTAATTTTTATGTTAATTTTTACACGAAAGATTTAAATATTTGTGTAATTCTTTTAAAGTATTTATTCTATATTTCATAATTCTTTTAAATTTTGTTGACTTACAGTTTCTTTAAAAGAGACTTAAATTATTTATACGCCGACTATATTTAAGCCAACGCCGATTCCATTGTTGTTACCGCCAGCGGTGTTCTCAACAAGGCGTGCATTTTTTGTCGGCAATTTGTGAATTTGTTAGTCTGCAAACTTTGCTAAATATTTTTTATTTATTATTTTTGTGAAATTGTTTATAAAATTCTTTCAACATGGAAGTAATACCCGAAGATATGTGGTCACCATTTAAACAAATGTATAAAATCATCGAGCAGACTATATTAAGCCCCACAGAAGATATGATGTCCAATTTGGAAATGTGTTTGAAAAGAAATCGTCAAGTATTTGCAAATCTCTTAAAAAATCCCCCCAAAAATGATCGTAATCGCAAAGAGTTGCAGAAACATATTAGCCAAGGTATTCCAGTGACGGCCAATAGAAGAACTTTGATTTTATCAAAGGATTTAGTGGATGAATGTTTTATTATTTCCGACATGTTTGATTTGGATGAATATTTGGCGCTAGAATTGCTGTGCACGGCTCAGCGGCAAATTAATCAATATCCAGATTTACCAAGAGGTTTGATTGCTGTTTTGTTGTATTATGATGGTCGCAAAGCTGTGGCGAATTCCATTAGAGATTTATTTCAAATAGTTAGTGGTGTTTCTTGGGTTTCGGAAGTACCTAAGGAATTGATAGCTATTGCTTCATCGTATTCGCAGTCTTTGGTAGATGATTCAAATATTTTGGAAAGATTGGTAGATCTATTGGATGAATTGGATATAACCAGTGAAATGATGGTGTTAACGAAAAATCGTGCTTTGGGTTCCATTAAGCATCGCAATCAAGTAGCAGAGTTATTTGAGGAGATACGCATGTCTTTGGCTATGGCTTTGTTTAATTGGTCAGCCCAACGTAGCTTGCCCAAAAATATTGTTATCAAATTGCTGAAGAATTTATCTAAATACAAATCTAACGAGGCTTCTGGTTTAATAGATGATACCACTTTAACAATGCTGATGTCGGTGGTTTACGCTTATGATACTAATATCTTGCAAAAACAAGATGACAATCGTTTAATTAATAATTTACATATAATAAAAGACCATGAATTTGTGCAGCAGCTGTATGTAGCCTTGATGAGTGAAAGAAATTTAGACAATGAGACTGGCAATGGTATAAGAAACTTTATTAAGTTTTCTTTTGGTTTGGCTATATCTGGTTTACGACATGCTTCTCAATATTTGCAAAACTCCTCATCTATTGTAACCGATTATGATGAACAACTTGTAGATGACGCCATTGGTGGAAACATATTTAAATTTATACACAACTCGATTATTGAAAAGGATATTGTTTATAAGAATCAATTCTTTTATAGACGTATACATATGATTTTTACCGATTTTATAGACTTTATGCACTCTAAGGTTACCGAACTAAGAGGCAGAGCAGATGAAACCGCCAAAACTTTATTAAGCTATGCTAAGGAAGGTTTGGAGCCACCCAGTAATTTGGATCATAATTTTGAAATGTTATTACTATGTATTGGCAAATTTTATAAAGACAATAAGGCGGGTTTAAGTTTGTGTGTTGAATACTGGGGTCCTTTGGAAACAGCCACAAATTGTGTGACCACAACCAGATCAGTATCGTTATTTAAATTTATACGTTTGGCGGGAGAATTACTACCCACTACCTTGTTTGTGCCCTATTTGAAAATGATAGCCGGTTTAGCTAGTTGTGAAAGATCGGCCAGATGTACTTTTAATTTGCTTAAACAAGCAGCCGGATTGACTGGTAGTACGGCTTTATCTTGGGAACATTTCTTTTCTTGCCTATCACGTTATTATACCAACTTAAAACAAGAATACTATTCCGCCAGTGACACCATATACCGCAGTCGTATTACCAGTCGTAATATAAATCCTGATGAAATTGAAGGTTTACGTGCTGTATTGGAGGTAATAAAAGCAGTTACTACTTTTGATGATGTGGCCAGGATTGCCATATGTGAGCATCCCAATTGGAATCCTTTGTACACCTTAATAGGTTTACTAGGCTGCTCAGTTCCTTTACAATTGAAAGCTGATATTTTACAAACGTTAGCCTCCTTGGCCCAATCAAAAGAGACTGCTACCTTATTGTGGGATAATTTGGAGGCATCACAAATCATAGCCACCTTGCCGACAAATGTACAATATGAAATTTGCAATTTAGAAGTGGAAATTGAACAAAATGAATGCCGCTTGGAAAGATATCCTTTAAGTGAAGGTATATTAGATTTATTATATTCTTTGATAACCACCGTGATACCTAAACATTTGGGCAATGGACCAAGGAAACCAGGCTTTGAACCCTATTTAAAATTCATAGTAAACGGCATTTTCCTCAAGTTCTACAATCGTACTTATAAAGATCAAGCTGAAAAGTGGAAAATAGGTGCCAAATGTTTGAAAATCTTACATTATCTATTGGATATTTATACCATCAATCCTAAGGATTTCAGTGAATCTTTTGATAATCCCATACCACCTGGTTTTTATATTATGCTGCAGTTGCATACGAAATCTGATATGTTAAGACTGATTTTACAAATAATTGATGATTCGCGCCAACAATTAGATGATTGTAAGAAGTTTAAAGGAAAAGATCATTTGGAGGAATGTGCTTTATATTGCTTGAAAATTGTTAAATTGGGTTTAAAATATCAAGATATTTACTTTGATGCCCATTCAAATGCCAATAGTGCTATACTACTATCCGGCCTCAATAAAATACTTTTAGATGTTAATCCTCGCAGCAAAAAACCAGACCACATATTAAATTCTACATATTTTTTAACTTATTTCAATTGGTTGCCCTTCCATACATTGGAGGCTATAAAAATATTACACATGATTTCCAATCAACCTTCGGCCAATTCACAAATTGTGGGTATTTTTACACAAAATGAAAGCACCAAGAATGTATTACGCCAAGGTTTTGTAGAATGTTTGGAAAGTGAATATATACCTTTACAAAGCGAAACAGATGATTTGAATTTTGAAGATAATATAGATAAGATACCTAAAATTAAACTACAAATCAAGGAGGCCATTATACGTTTAATACAAAGTTGTCTGTGCCAGCATACACCCAATTTGGGACAATTTTTAATGGGTTTTGAGCATCTCAAAGAACTACAAATTCATAAGGGGCAACGTCATGGTATATTAGAACTAGGTATTAATTGCACTAAATCTATAGTTTCTCTATTGGAAAATCACTTGGAAATGAAAACTAATAACATTAGCTTCGATGTGGATGTTGAACGAGTAATAGAACGTGCTTTTGAATTACTACATACGGTATGTGCTAATCCCAAAACTTCGGATCAGGTATTGCGTTATTTACGTTCACGCAATGATTTCCTGTGTCGTTACTTAATGTTGGTACCCACATTAAAGGTAAAGAATTCCCATGTTATAAATCAAATTAGCAATTTATTGAAATGTATTGCTATAGAATTGAAAATTACTGCCTCCAACTGTCAGTTAAGCAGATTCCAACATATTGCTGAAATTTTCTTGGGTATTAATCCGAAAAATAAACAAGAATCCTCCATAGAACTTAATCATTTCTATACCAATGCCAGTTTTGATACCAGCAAACATTTGTCGTCTGGCTTAAAAAATAATATACTTTGTGAGCTATTAAATCGTGTGGATTTGGATTTACAAATACTTAATACTCCACATTGGGAATTCTTTGATCGTGGCTTAATAGATCAAATTTTAAAAGAATGTGAATATAAAACAGAGGATGGGCATTTATTGGTGGACTTGAAAAAAATGCATCAAATTTTACACAGTGAACTGAAAATGGTACAAAGTACCATAGCTAGTGGTCAAAGGCGCTTGATTTTACAAGAAATCGAATCAGTTTTGCTGCATGGCTTGAAAGTCAATGAACAGCGTAATAAACGTTTCGCAACCGTGAAATTTGTAGAATCCTGGGGTTATGTTACTGAAATTCTATTCAGTTGTGTAACAAGTTCAGCTTTTCCAGCCGAAAAGAAACAAGAGCTAATTATAGAGATTTTACAAAGAATTCTTATGAAAGTGGCTCCTAATCAAATTATTTTAGAAATGTCGGTCATTATCTCTGGCACTATTTTGCTGCTGTTGGTGAATTTACGTTGTTGTTTTAATAACAATCAAGACCAGGAATTAAAATCTGTAGAAGCCGGCGATTCCGAACTAAATCAAACCCAATCAGCAAAATCGAATACTTTAAATCTTAAATGTATTTTGAAATACATTCTAGAATGGATTATAGTAAGCGGTGTAGCTTCACAAAAGTTGAGAATAAATTTATATGCAGCTTTGCTTAATTGTTTGCGTATCATTAGAGATCAGAGTTCCAAGAAAACGAATAACAATGTTAAAGAAAATTTCGTTACTCGTTTGGATAAGACTCAAACCTCCGATTATTTGTCCACCGATTCTACATATATACGCATGGCTGTAGAGGTTATTTTACAATTTGGTGAAAAACTCATTGAAATTATTTGTCATGATTGTGTGGCTGGCCATGAAATTTGCAAAATGTCTGCTTTGGCTTGTATAGATGTGCTCTTGGACATAGATACTATGTCGGGTATAATGAATTTTATTTCACATCATGGTTATTTATCGCATATCGTAGAGAGTTTGGCTAAATCTGATGAAGAATTATGCAACACCTTGTGTAATATACCGGAGAATATGAAATATATTTATGTTTATGAATCTAAAATGTCTATGTTGCTGCGTTTGGCCAATTCTCATGCTGGAGCCGAACTGTTGCTCTCCAATAAAGTATTGGATGTTTTGTCCAGTATGCGAGTATTTGATATGCATCCCGATCTAAATCGTCGCCATGATTGGCAGCAAATGGATACACATGAGTTTGTTCCACGTGTAGATACCCGTTATAGACAAATACTATTCCCAGCTCTTAATTTATGCGATTGTTTGGTAACAACTTTGGGTACCGAAAATTTTTCGGTTATATCACAAGTTATGCATTTCTTGCTCTCACATTGTGATATGATTGAAATTGTTTTAAGATCGGGTTCACCATTTTCTGATATTGGTTTGCTACAAGAAGTTTCCTTTATAACCGGCATTATTGCACGCACCTTTAGTCAAGAAGCATTTTCTAATAAGAACTCTGATTTAATAGGTGATATAGGTGTTAATGTTTATCGTATTAAGAAACTAATGTTATCATTATACTTACGTTTCACCGTTAACGATACGAATTTCAAGGAATTACTTAAATCTGGTCATAATCTCTATGATGAATCACAAGAAAATACTTCTGCCAATATAACCTACTTCCTGGAAATAGCCGCTAATCTAAATTTGTTTTGCCGTAATATAGTAACCAACAATTCTGTGGATCATAGAACTAATGGTCTACTCTTCTCGCCCATCATAAGTGAAGGTGTACATATGGACGATTATCGTAATTCAACCATACATCATCAATATAATTTGGGCATTATAATAAATCAACTTAAAGGTTCTGTCGAATATTATCACTCACAAAAAACCATACTCGATGGTCTTTATAGACAAAAATCTGTGCTGATACACTCCAGTTTTGATTCATCGGCCAATGAGAAATATTTACAAATCCTAAAGCAACACGAAGACAAACAGATACAATTATCCTTGTGTGTTTTCATTATAGAACAATGTTTATATCTTCTATGGAGTCATCTTGATTTCTATATGCGTTTTATATCATCCAATAATCGTGATGTCCTTCTCCTCTACAGCGATAGTATTCATGGTATTGGTAATGCCAGCAATTTGAATTTTACAAATGATGAATTAATCAATTTGAAGAAAACTCTTATATCCGTTTTTAATGAAACATTTTCAAAGAAGTTATGCTCCATAATGGACGTGGGTCAAGATGTGGAAACTGATTTTAATAATGCACTTCTGAGAAGAATTAAATCTATTATACAATTTTTTCCCATTAAATAAGTGAAATTTGTTCTTGTAATTTCTTCGACGAAGACAGAAGAAAATTTAATAAATTGTTTTGTGTTTTTGTAATAAAGAATTAATGGTTAATTATCATTTAAAATTTATTTTAAGCAAAATGGTTTTATTTTTATTTATTAACTAGAAATAAATTCATATAATACATAAAAAGTTAAGGACAAGGTTTTTTCATTTTTGGTTCATTTCAATTTTCAGATTCTAGTTCAATTATAGTGGATTCTGTTTAGCTAATATCGAATAATTTTCAAATAAATTACGCAAGCTCTCCTTAAGTCGATTTCCCTACTCTACATTGGGAGTTCGATAAGTCCTTTTTTTGAAGAAAACCATACTCAAAAGTAATACTAACTAGAATTAAAGTCATGCAATTTTTAAAAGGTTAGGACAAGGTATTTTACAACATATATCATGGGCTCCTTTTGAGATTACTATTTTCAATAGTTTAACCACACGATTTTTTAATTTTGTGGATATTATTAAAATCTAAAAATCAAATTTGTACATACAATTTTTTTCGGATTTCATTACGGAACTCAGACTAGCTTTGCTAAATATTGACAAATTACAAAAATTCCAAAAATTTAAATTAAAGAATTGCTATCATGCTATTGATTTATGAAAAAAGCGACTTTTTGTAGTGAGAAAACTATACGGTGAGAAATCGTCTTTTACGTTCCAGATGATCGAATCCGATAAAATCTTGAACTGAAAAATCCTTTAAAACTCAAGAAAATTTTCTGTGAAACAATGAAGAATCTATCTTTTATAACGGCTTCACAACGGTCTTTTTGAAGACATCCATTTGTGAATTGATTCCGCCGAGTTTCAATAACAAAATTCCCGAAAATTTTTATATCTTTATGACATCCAAACGACGGATGGACGTGCATATTTTGATTTATTGAACCTACAATTCGGAATATAAATATTTTATAGACATCGGATTTGAGGAGAAATTAACGAAATATTCTATTAAAGTAAAATATTGACAAACCAGTAACATTCGCTATTCCGGATAATCAAAAACCAGATTTAAACACTATTTTGAATCCTGAATTACCTAGAAATCTTTCTCGAAATTAGTTTTGAAATTGGTTTATTTTTATTTGTTTCTTTTTTGTTTAGAAAGAAAATTCGGATTATGGGGTAAATGTCAACTTATTTTTATTATTTATGTAAACTAATAACAATTTTACGATATTCAATAAATTAAAGTGCAAAAATGAAAATTTAACTCTCATAACCGAATATTTGTCAATGGTTATTACAACATTATTGGCAAATGCAACCCTGGCCGGCACTTTGTATTGACACTTGCTTTGCATTTTCCTTCTTTAGAGAATTTAACGAAAGTAGCGTAAAAAAATCAAACAGTTCAACGAAACCCGCCCAGCAAATGTAAGTAGTCGGTCGGGAGAACCTACGTGTAACGAGTGAAAGAATTTTTGTGCATTTTTTGAAGTGATTAAAGGTGAATAAATTTTTATAAATCACAAAAACAAACATTAAATATTTTTATTTAAGATTAATATAAAAAGTAAATGATACTAAAAGAAAAAACAATAAAAATTAGCTGGAAAAAGTTGCAAAGAATTTGGCAAAATTTAAGAAACATTAAAGTTTGAGTCATCAAACAAAGCGGCCAACAAAAGATAAAAAAGAAGAACAAGAAACAAGAGAAAAACGAAGATATTAGATAAAAAGGAGTGTGTTAAATTAGTTATAAATGTAAAATAATTAATTAGAACTGTTTAAATCTAAAAGAGAGCAAAGAACAAAATCTTTAAGTTAAAAAAAAATTAAGATAATATTAAAAGAAAAAAAAAACATTTTTTCATTAAAGCGGCTACTTGAAACCAATACACACACACATATGCACTTAACGAAGATTTACGTGCCGCGACATAAAAAAAGATAAAACAGACATTTACACAAAAAGGAAAAACTGAAACGAAAAAAAAAAAAAAACATTTTTGCAGCACTAGTTTTGTGTGTTTTTATCAGTGTTGCCAAGTGCTGTGTAATTGATTGAAAATTGGACAATTTAAAATCTCTTGAACAATTTTTGAATATTGAATGCAATATTATTTGGAGTAAATTGAAGAACTTCAGCTTTGAAATTAATGTTCATATTATTATAGTGTGCAGCAGTTCGATTTCAGAAAAACAATTTTAAAGATTAGTCATTGGAGACTAGCACTATATGTGCCTTTTTAAGATAAACTCCTTTTTAGTTTCAAATGTTAAATATATTTTCAAGAAGAATGAAATTTAATCAAATATACCTAAATACTGCAAATCCAAATATTTCTTAAAAACTCAGGGAGAAAATATGTTCACCCAAATTATTCGAGATATAGGGGTTTATATATTCACAATTTTACTACACATTTGAATGTTTTTTTGGCAAAAGCTGTACAAAACTCATACAAACATTTTGTTTGAATGTTAATAACTCTATTTTTGAAACAAATATATACATAAATCAAAAATAAAAACTACAATATTAAAATCGTAGCTAATGTGAAATAATATTCAGTTACACTGAACTGATATGATCAACTTATATTTCAAGTGTCCGAATTTGTGTTTTAACTATTCTCAGTATATACCAATTTTTACATTTACATCTCGATCTACGTTTTTAAGTTATCAGTACTTTTTGTAAGATATTACTTTCTTAACCCTCGTTGTAGTATCGTTTTTAGCGATTTTATAAGGTACTAAAATAAAGACCACTTTATTTCCATTTCAATTTCTGAAACAACAAAAAGTACCAAAGTCATGTAGATCTTACACTTATCTTTATTTGCTACAAATTTAAATAGTTTCTGTACTTTTTTAACATTTGGTACCTTTGTTATTACCCTTATTATACTTTCTAATAGGTTTCCAAAGTACATTATTTTTTTTTGTCAAATATTAGTTTTGGAGTTAAAAGGTATAACATTAAAATTTCAAAAAATTCCGTCTTGTATCTAATTTTGGGTTGGGACTGTGGGTTGGTTGATGAATCAGTCACTAACTTAATTCTTTTATATAGATAACTTAAAACAATTTTGTGTGTAATGTGAAATATGAATTCTGGCAATACTGTTTTCTATTCGGCCTTGCTCAATTTTTTACAAAAATACTCGTACTCCAAACTTGACTCACTCAGTCTTAAAAGTACAGAGTGGCAGTTCGGTCGCTCAATTGGATTTACGGATAATTTTACTTTTATTTTAAATAATAATTAATTTATTTAATATAAAAAGAAAGAAACAAAAACTTGTTAAGTTTTATAATATTAAAAGAAAAAAGTGTGTATATTTTAAATATAAAATAATTATTTCATAAATTAACAAAACTTACAGTGTATTAAAAAAAATATAAAACAAAAAGCAGACAAAAAATTCCAATAAGAATTATTTTCGAAAAAAAATCAAACCATAATAATTTTTTAATAAAAAAAAATATATTTTGTTGGCCGCTTTTTTAATAATTATAAATATTTTTAATAATTTGCTAACTTTTTATTAAGCGAAAAATAAAATAAATGAAAAATTTCATGTTTTTGCAAAAAAAGAAAAAATTGCTTGCGTTTTCAGTTTCTTCATTTTTAAGTTTTTTTTGTAGTTTTTGCCGACAAATGCAAGAAAAGAAGTGAAATGTCAAAAATGTGTTAAACCAGAGTAAATAATTGAGTAGTGAGTAAATTTCTTGTATTTACTTCAGGGTTGGAAAATATTGCATTTAATATTTTTTTTTGTTACAAAAAATCGGAAATTTAGTACATTTTTAAAAAGTTGAAATCATTTGTGCATTCTAAAAAATTCTTAACTTACTTTGTTTATAAAATCTAATAAAAAATTGTGCTTTAATTCCCTATTTAATTAATTTAAGGTCACTAATTTCCGCCAAACGGTATTTTTGCAAATACATTTCAAAATAGCAAAAAAAAAAAAAAAAAAAAAAAAAAAAAATTATCGGGAAATATCAGGCGATCACATAAAAATATTCAATATTAAACGGCCATAAAATTGGTCGAAATATTGCAACTGTTAGGAAAGGATTTTCAAATGCTAAAAAATGAGAAATATATGATTTGGTTTAAAGTTTGTTTATGACCATGTTCAATGTTCAACTTTAACAGGTATTGTCCCCAAAAGTATACACACGTATTAAGAATGAAATGTGAGCTTTAAAATTTAATTTTTAGCTAAAAATCCAATACTCGGAAATAGATGGGAATCAAGTTTTTTGAAATTTTGTATTTCAATTCTGTGTAAAGGGAAAAACTTGAGGTCCAAAGTGTTTCGGTTTCGGAAAAATTTTTGACGTCTATTTCAAAATGAAAAATATATAGTCGTACTTTTTATCTTGCTATAAAATTTACCTGTTTAAACTTTTTAACATTTCGTTCAGATATCACAGCATAATTGGTAAGTGATAGGAAATAGGTAAAGATTTTTAAGAACAATTTGAATGCATTATTGAAAATATGACATTTTTTTTACAAGAACTTCCTGTGCAGCTTTTCCATCTCTGAATTACTCTTGTTTTTCCAGACCCATATTTTTCACTCATTTTGCATTGCAAGCATTGCCAACATGAAAATTTTCATTTATATTTTTTATTCTTTGTTGTTATATTTGTTTTCTTCTACAACAACGACATTTATTGTGTTTTTTTCTGTCATTCTGTTTATTTTAGATTTTAGATTAGACAACGAATTTTTTTAATAAATTATTTTTTACATTTAAACCTAAAACAAAAAATATTACGAAAATAAATAAATTCATAAAAAAGTGTTTATTTGTTGTGTGTTAAAAAATACATAAAGTGAGAGAAAAATAAAAAAACAAGCAAAATTTTTTTATATCAAAAAAGTGTTTAATTTGCAAAAATAACATTTGTGTGTGTTATTTAAGTTAATATTTAACAATTTAAGTATAAAATTAAAACAAACTTAAAACTTAAATAAGAAAAAAAATGGCTGAAGAAGTTGATCGCAACGATCCCGAATTGAAATATCTTTCGGTGGAACGTAATCAATTCAATGATCCGGCAACTCAGGCGGAATGGACACAAAAACGTTTAGTTTGGGTGCCCCATGAAAATCAGGTTAGTACGAAGAAATTATACGTTTTATTTATTTACTTATTAATTGATTCTTTTAGTGTGAAAATATTAAAATTCAAAATGAGTTATTTCGTAAATATAATAAAAATTTGGTCTTTTGTTTTTACCTGTGATTTAAAAAAAATGAGCAAAAGATTTTTAACAACCGGTTTTTGGGAAGCTTGTTGTTGATTTTGTTATTTTTTTTGTTTAACTTTCTTTGAAAAGGTTTATGAGTCAAACCAACTACACATGCTCACTCAACACATTATTTTAATAAAAACAACAGCAACAACAACATGAATGGCATAATACCGCATTTGACAAAGAAATCTTTAAACTTGTTGAGTGTCTCTGTAGTAGTTTTTTGTCTCTTTTGAGTATTTCTATGTGTGCGTGTGTATGTTTATCCAATGACTAATCAATGAATTTATTATTAAGGTACATATATTGATTTTGTATAAACTTATTTTATACTATTTGAAAAAACAAGACGTTTAGAGATATATTGTTCAGGTTTTGATTTGATTATTAGAAATTATTTATATTTCTGTTACTAATTATCACTTAATATAATTTTAGACAGAAAAATTGCACTATTTATAAATTCGAGGGCGGTAGAAAAAGTTTTGCATAATACAAATTTCGATACATTTTTTCATATAAATTTATTTGATAATGATAAAATGTTTTGGTTTTCCTTTGAAATGTTGATGTCATCGTCAATATTGGGATTTAACAATTTTTTTTATGTGATTTTTAACTAGCAAACTAATTGTAAAATGAAGAATTAGAACCACTATCAATGTAGTAATAACTCTGATACAATTCTAGTTCATTAGGTCTTTAGATCTAGTTATGATTTATTTTTTTTTCTAGTTCAATTCTAGATCTGTTCTATTTCTGTTCTAGTTCAGTTTTAGATCAGATCATTATCATATTCTAATTCAAGTCTAGTAGTAATTCAGTCCTAGTTTAGTACTTATTCTGTCCAAGTTAAGTTCTACTTTAGTTCTAGTTCAGTTCTAGTTCAATTCTATTTCACTTCTTGTTCACATCTATTTCAATTGTAGTTTGCTTCAAGCTCAATTGTAGTTCGATTCTAGATCAGTTTTATTTTGAATTAAGTTCAGCATCAGATAAGTTTGGTTTCGTGAGCTCTCATTTGGCAATGTTCTATGGTTTCCATTAGATATTTTCTTATTTAACTTAGAAACATTGGGTATGTTATCGTATTACTGTGCAATGTAATGATTCATGATATTGGGAAAATAAAGGATAGCTTACACAACATCTTAATATTTACTACATTCATATATATTCTTAAAAACATTGAAAGAATATCAAGAAATTTAGGGTAAATTCACTAATACCATTTTTTTCTCCATGTTATACTCAGTTTTTTTTTTGAGAATTTTGATAACCTATTTTTCAAAATGGAAATAAATTTCGCACTAATCACAATTTTGTGTAAATATTTATTTTTTTTTGTGATTGTTCAGCTAATTTATAAATTTATATTTCCGTTACTTTTATTTTCGTCTTAATTTTTTATATGAATCATAAGTTTTCAAGCAAATTAAAAATAAAACAAAATTTACACTGATTATTTAAAATAAATAGTTTATTGTTAAAACCTTTTAACAACATATCAACAACTCCCTTAAACAGTTTAACAAAATGTTATTTATGATTCATATTATTTTTTATTTAGGTTTCATAATTTTCAATATTTGCTTCTTTTTTGTTGTTAAAAAAACATTTTTTTTTTTATAAAATTTGTTTTTGTATAGCATATTAATTTCTCTTTTGTTTTTATTATAAATTTATTAATTTGTTGTCATTTACATATTTTAAAGTCAATGAACTTTTTTTTTGGTTAAAAGAAAAAATTATAATAAAAACGAAATGTTATGGCCAAATTTAAGAAATAATAAAATAAAAGATTTTTTTCTATGAAATACAAATTAACTATGATTAATATAATAAAATTTATTATTAAACAATTTAATAACTTAATTTGTATCGTTATTTTATGTTCAATATAATTCATTCCCTGCAACTGTGTTAATATTTGCTTAAACTTATTTTTATTTTATTTTTTGTAATGAATAGAAAAAAATGCAAAAATTTAACTAAAACAGTTGTCTACAAAATGCAATATTCCCATTTACACATTTTGTTATTTTTGCCTAGGTTCTTTATATAAATGTAATAAATTATTTAACACTTTATTTAAATTATTATAAATAAACACCGACACTCAAAACTTACCCATACAATAAAAATATCTTGATAATTTTGAGTAATATATAAAACCTTAGAATTATAAAAATCTAAATAGAGAATATTTAAAATATGTGTAAAATAGACACAAGTACCATTATTGTTGTTATACATTTATATTCTGCTACATTTAAATTTATAAATTTTTCTTATATGATTATTTATCTATATAATTTTTATTGTTTTGATAATGTTGATCCACTTCAATAACAGAACAAAAATCCGAAATATATATAAAAACCATACAAAGATTTCAAAATATAAAAATTTAGCAATAATTACATATCATTATCTTTCACTTTTCTTCGCCTATAGATGTTCACATTTGCTTTTAGTTATCATGCACATTTCTCTTTTTGGTCTAATTTGAAATAATTAGGTGCTATTCAAATTCTGTTTAATGTAATTTTTGTTCAATTCAAGTTTATATCTAGTTCAAATCTAGTGCAGTTCTAGTTCTCTTCTAGTTCAGTTTTAGTTCTAATTCAATTCTAGTTTAGTTCTAGTT
>JACGTJ010001159.1:0-10509 GCA_014858695.1 Chrysomya rufifacies | reverse complement strand
AGTTAAGTTCTAATTCAGTTCTAGTTCAGTTCTAATTCAGTTGTAATTCAGTTCTACATCAATTTTAGTTAAGTTCTTGGTCACTTTTAGTTCTACAGCAGCACTAATTCAATTCTAATTCAGCCTTTAAAGATTTTTATGAATCGCTACATGACATTTGATTATAAATAATGTAATTTATTTCAAAACACATGAGCTTCAATATAATTGATAAAAATCGTAAAACTAGGTTTCTTTGGGTGGTCTACAATATCAATTTAGCCATTATTGTCAATAATACGAGAAATCTTACATACATTTTAATAAGTTTCAGCCAAGTTTGCGGTTATATGATGGCCAATTTGTCCATTAACTGCTCCGCCTTCCGGAAACCTTTAATTTTTATATTTTAGTTATATTTTTAACTTCAGTATTTTTTAACTTTACATATTTTGTATATCAGTTTTATATAGGAAATATTTTTTTCTTTCTTATCTACATATTTTAAACCATTAAAAAAAGACAATCTTATACTTATTAAATATTAACCTAATTTAATTTCTTTAAAAACTTCCACTATCATCTTCATTTATATTCATTATTCATTATATTATGTGTAAATATGCTTTAACAAAAAATTGATTTCAGAATTTGCAAGTAAATGTTAAGAAAAACTTTAAAATTCAATGCAATGTCCATGGTATGTCTGAAACAGAATGTTTAAATAATCATTGTCATGATATAGAAAATGCTAAATTAACAGAAAATACCGGAAGCCGGTCAGTATTTTACAAGGTATTTTTTCCAAATTCCAACGAAATTATTTTTTAATGAAATATATAAAAATCGTTGTAATAAAAGTTGTATATTATGTATTTTAGAGTTTGTTTATTAAATTAAGTTAATCATTTTGTTTGTATTATTTAAAAAAATAACAAATATCTCTGAGTGTATATAATGTATCTAGATAAGCAAACATTAATTAATAATTAATATTTATTATCAATAATCTCTGTGTTTTAAAAACTCGCTTAGTAGTTTTGTTTTGTTGCATATTTTTAGTTTTCTTTTTAAGTTTAAGCTTTTTTCTAAAATAATTCTTCCCTACTAAAATTTAAAGTAAACGAATGCTTAATTTTATTAATTAAAAGTATACTAATTTGTATAAACTTTTATATTTTTCTTATTCCCAACAATTTAGGGCGAATTGGAACAACAACTTTTGCAAGCCAATCCAATTTTAGAAGCCTTTGGTAATGCCAAAACCGTTAAAAACGACAACTCATCACGTTTTGTAAGTAAAAATAATACGAATACGAAAAAATGTGTAATTTAATATTCCACTTACTTTTCATTTCTAATATTGATAATTTGTATTAAATTTCTTTGTCTTTAGGGTAAATTTATACGCATCAATTTTGATGCTTCTGGTTATATTTCGGGTGCCAATATTGAAACATATTTACTCGAAAAATCTCGTGCCATTCGTCAAGCCAAAGACGAAAGAACATTCCATATTTTCTATCAATTACTCGCTGGCGCTACGCCTGAACAACGTGAAAAATTCATCTTAGATGATATTAAAACATATCCATTCCTTTCAAATGGCAGTTTGCCTGTACCTGGTGTTGATGATTTTGCCGAATTCCAGGCTACTGTGAAATCGATGAACATTATGGGCATGACAGCCGATGATTTCAATTCAATATTCCGTATTGTGAGTGCTGTGTTGTTGTTTGGCTGTATGAAATTCCGTCAGGAACGTAACAACGATCAGGCTACATTACCCGATAATACGGTCGCCCAAAAGATTGCCCATCTGTTGGGTTTGAGTGTTACTGATATGACTAGAGCCTTCTTAACGCCTCGCATTAAGGTGGGTCGTGATTTTGTGACAAAGGCCCAGACTAAGGAACAAGTCGAATTTGCTGTTGAAGCAATTGCTAAGGCATGTTACGAACGCATGTTTAAATGGTTAGTGAATCGTATTAATCGTTCTTTGGATCGTACTAAACGTCAAGGTGCCTCATTTATTGGTATTCTCGATATGGCTGGTTTCGAAATTTTCGAGTTGAACTCATTCGAACAGCTGTGTATCAATTACACTAACGAAAAGTTGCAACAACTTTTCAATCACACTATGTTCATCTTGGAACAAGAGGAATATCAGAGAGAAGGTATTGAATGGAAATTTATTGATTTCGGTTTGGATCTACAGCCTACAATCGATTTGATCGATAAACCTGGTGGTATTATGGCTCTTTTGGATGAGGAGTGTTGGTTCCCTAAGGCCACTGATAAGACATTTGTCGAGAAATTGGTGTCAGCACATTCAATGCATCCGAAATTCATGAAAACAGATTTCCGTGGTGTAGCCGACTTTGCTATTGTACACTACGCCGGCAAGGTGGATTATTCTGCTGCCAAGTGGTTGATGAAGAATATGGATCCGCTAAATGAAAACATTGTTTCTCTGCTACAAAACTCGCAAGATCCATTTGTGGTCAACATTTGGAAAGATGCCGAAATTGTTGGCATGGCTCATCAAGCTCTTACCGATACACAGTTCGGAGCCCGTACCCGCAAGGGTATGTTCCGTACGGTGTCACATTTGTACAAGGAGCAATTGGCTAAACTTATGGACACTTTGCGCAACACCAATCCAAACTTTGTGCGTTGTATCATACCGAATCATGAAAAACGCGCTGGCAAGATTGATGCCCCTCTGGTCCTCGACCAGTTGCGTTGTAATGGTGTGCTCGAAGGTATTCGTATTTGTCGCCAGGGCTTCCCCAATCGTATTCCATTCCAAGAGTTCCGTCAACGTTACGAATTGCTTACACCCAACGTCATACCGAAGGGCTTCATGGATGGCAAAAAGGCTTGCGAGAAAATGATTGCAGCTCTGGAACTCGACTCGAATCTTTTCCGTGTCGGTCAGTCGAAGATCTTCTTCCGCGCTGGTGTTTTAGCTCATCTCGAAGAAGAGCGTGATTATAAGATAACCGATCTTATTGTAAACTTCCAAGCATTCTGTCGTGGTTTCTTGGCCAGACGTAACTATCAAAAACGTTTGCAACAATTAAATGCCATTCGTATTATTCAGCGTAATTGTGCTGCCTATTTGAAGTTACGTAATTGGCAATGGTGGCGTTTGTACACTAAAGTCAAACCTCTACTTGAGGTTACGAAGCAAGAGGAGAAACTCGTTCAAAAGGAAGATGAGCTTAAGCAAGTGCGCGAAAAACTTGACACACTCGCAAAGAGTACCCAAGAGTTTGAGCGCAAATACCAACAGGCGTTGGAGGAGAAGACCTCATTGGCCGAACAGTTGCAAGCTGAAATAGAACTTTGTGCTGAGGCGGAAGAGTCGCGTTCCAGACTGATGGCTCGCAAACAGGAATTGGAAGATATGATGCAAGAGTTGGAAACTCGTATCGAAGAAGAGGAAGAGCGTGTATTGTCTTTGGGTGTAGAAAAGAAAAAATTAGAATTGAACATTCAAGATCTCGAGGAACAATTGGAAGAGGAGGAAGCAGCTCGGCAAAAATTACAATTGGAAAAGGTGCAACTTGATGGCAAAATTAAGAAATACGAAGAAGAACTTGCCCTTACTGAAGATCAAAATCAAAAATTGGTCAAGGAAAAGAAACTTTTAGAAGAAAGAGCCAATGATCTCTCGCAAACGTTGGCCGAAGAAGAAGAGAAAGCTAAACATTTGGCTAAACTTAAAGCAAAACATGAAGCCACCATAGCCGAACTGGAGGAGAGATTACATAAAGATCAGCAACAAAGACAAGAATCCGATCGTACCAAACGTAAGATCGAAACAGAAATGGCAGATCTTAAGGAACAACTCAATGAACGTCGTACACAAGTAGACGAACTTCAGGTGCAATTGGCGAAACGTGAAGAAGAACTTACACAAACCCTAATGCGTATCGATGAAGAATCGGCAGCTAAAGCAGCAGCCCAAAAAGCCCAACGTGAAATTGAATCCCAATTGGCTGAGTTACAAGAAGATTTGGAAGCTGAAAAAGCTGCCAGAGCTAAAGCTGAAAAAATACGTCGTGATTTGGGTGAGGAATTGGAGGCACTTAAAAATGAGCTTTTGGATTCTCTAGACACAACAGCAGGTAAGTCGAATTTTCTATGAAAAGTTAAGCATTTTTTTAATAATAATAATTGGTTTTATTATTTTTACAGCCCAACAAGAATTGCGTTCTAAACGTGAACAAGAATTGGCTTCTCTTAAGAAATCTCTCGAAGAAGAAACCGTCAATCATGAATCAATGGTTGCTGAAATGAGACATAAACATGTTCAGGAATTGAATGGTATTAATGAACAACTGGAGAATCTACGTAAAGCCAAGGCTGTGCTGGAAAAGGCCAAGAGTACTTTAGAAGCCGAAAATGCTGATTTGGCTACCGAATTGCGTAGTGTTAATAGTTCCCGCCAAGAAAATGATCGTCGTCGTAAACAGGCCGAATCCCAAATTGCTGAACTACAGGTAAATTAACAACATTCATTCGATAAAGTTGTACGTTTTAGAATGTGCGGTAATAATGCTTCAACCGCAAAATCTCCTTCAATGAATAAAATGTATATAAGTAGTTAGAGTACAAACATCAATATTATAAAATATTCCATTAAAGCTTGTTTAGAAACTATAAAGGTTTTTGTGGTTTTCAATCTCCACATACTTACACTCTCCAAGTTCCCTCAAGTAGCAAGCTCATTCAATAAATGTATAGACTGATAAATATCGTCATTATTTATAAAGATATCTAGAATTTTTGCTAATATGTGATTGATTTGTTTTTCATGTTGTTGAGTGTAAATTATAGTATGTTGACAGTTTGTACTCGTAACATTTGCATTGAGTTAGAAATCGAATTTGAAATTGAAATTCAACATCATCACCAACAAAATAATTCATTATTACAGGTGAAATTGGCTGAAGTTGAACGTGCACGTTCGGAATTGCAAGAGAAATGCACAAAACTTCAACAAGAAGCGGAATATATAACAAATCAATTGGAAGAAGCTGAATTGAAAGCATCTGCCGCCGTTAAGTCAGCCAGTAATATGGAATCCCAACTTGCCGAAACCCAACAATTACTCGAGGAAGAAACCCGCCAGAAATTATCATTAAGTTCAAAATTGCGTCAACTCGAATCGGAGAAAGAAGCGCTGCAGGAACAGCTCGAAGAAGATGAAGAAACTAAGAAGAACTATGAACGTAAATTGGCTGAACTTTCAGTCACTATGCAAGACATTAAAAAGAAGGCCGAAGAAGATGCCGATATGGTTAAGGAGTTGGAAGAAGGCAAGAAACGTTTGAACAAAAGCATCGAAGATTTGGAAAGACAAGTTAAGGAATTGCAAGCCCAAAATGATCGTTTGGACAAGAGTAAAAAGAAGATCCAGTCCGAATTGGAAGATGCCACCATTGAATTGGAAGCACAACGCACAAAGGTAAATTTTAAATTATTGTAAAGTTATTCCCCCTACTAATTGTATGATGTGAAATTTTACAGGTGCTTGAATTAGAGAAAAAACAAAAGAACTTTGATAAGATATTGGCGGAAGAAAAATCAATTTCAGAACAATATGCCCAAGAACGTGATACAGCTGAAAGAGAAGCCCGCGAAAAGGAAACTAAGGTGCTTTCGTTGAGTCGTGAATTAGACGAGGCCTACGATAAAATCGAAGATATGGAAGCTAAACGAAAGGCTTTACAAAACGAATTGGACGATCTGGCCAATACTCAAGGTACCGCTGATAAGAATGTGCACGAATTGGAAAAGGCTAAGAGAGCCTTGGAATCCCAATTAGCCGAACTTAAAGCACAAAATGAAGAATTGGAAGATGATCTCCAATTAACCGAAGATGCCAAATTGCGGTTAGAAGTTAACATGCAAGCCCTGCGCTCACAATTCGAACGTGATTTGCAAGCAAAGGAAGAACAAGCTGAGGAAAAACGTCGTGGCTTAGTGAAACAATTGCGAGACTTAGAAGCAGAATTGGATGAAGAACGCAAACAACGTACAGCCGCCGTAGCTGCCAAAAAGAAATTGGAAGGTGATCTTAAGGAACTAGAAACCACCATGGAAATGCACAACAAAGTGAAAGAAGATGCCCTAAAACATGCCAAGAAATTACAAGTTCAAGTGAAGGACGCCCTACGTGAAGCTGAGGAAGCTAAGGCCGCCAAGGAAGAATTACAAGCACTTAGTAAAGAAGCAGAACGCAAGGTTAAAGCTCTTGAAGCTGAAGTAATGCAGCTGACTGAAGATTTGGCCAGTTCAGAAAGAGCGCGTCGTGCTGCCGAAACAGAACGTGATGAGTTGGCTGAAGAAATGGCTGCCAACGCCAGCAAAGGTACATTATTGATTGATGAAAAACGTCGTTTGGAAGCCCGCATTGCCTCATTGGAAGAAGAACTCGAAGAGGAACAATCCAATTCAGAAATATTGCTCGATCGCAGTCGCAAGGCTCAATTGTTAAATGAACAATTGTCAACGGAATTGGCTACAGAAAAGTCAAATGCGCAAAAGAACGAAAACACAAGAGCACTGTTGGAACGTCAGAACAAGGAACTGAAAGCCAAATTGGCCGAAATCGAAACGGCGCAAAGAACCAAAATCAAGGCCACAATTGCCACACTCGAAGCCAAGATTGCCAATTTGGAAGAACAACTCGACAACGAGGGTAAAGAACGTCTCCTGCAACAAAAAGCCAATCGTAAGATGGAAAAGAAAATCAAGGAATTGGGCTTGAACATTGAAGATGAACGCCGACATGCCGATCAATACAAAGAGCAAATAGATAAAGTAAGTTACATATTTTAGAAACATTTTAGGTTTTCGATATTTTTACTTAAAATCAAAATTACAGCTTAACAGTCGGATGAAATTACTTAAACGTAATTTGGATGAAACTGAAGAGGAATTACAAAAAGAAAAGACCCAAAAACGCAAGTATCAACGTGAATGCGAAGATATGATTGAAAGTCAAGAAGCCATGAACCGCGAAATTAATTCCCTTAAAACTAAACTAAGGTAAGTTATATTTTAAAACGAAAGAGAACGATTTTTATTTTCCGAAAGAAAAAAATATGCAATTAGTTTTATTTTAATCAATTATTTTTATAAATATCGTAAATATATAATCAAATATAGATCAATACAAGTCGCCGAAACAGAAAAGGCTAAGGCTTATTCACCCAAAAAGGATCCTACTCTTATAATGAATTGTGAGGGTATACAATAATCAAGAGTAAACTAACTATTAGTAGTAGAAAAATATCAAAAAAAAATCGTCAAAATTGTCTATACATTTATGTTTAATTAATACAACAAAACATTCAACATTCAACAACATATTTAGTTTTAAAGAAAATCACTTAAGTGTTAAAATGAGAATTTGTCAAAATTTTCTTAGTGTATCGTCTTAATTTTTAGGTGCATAATATTGTGTAAGTTTTATTTTTGTTTTTGTGTTTTAATCAGGCTGTCTGTTTCTTTTGTTTTAAAAATCCCACCCAAAATTTTCCTTTGGATTCTGTCAGTTTATGTTTGCAGTTTATGATTTAGTGAAGAGTGCACATGAAAATGAAAAATGCATGCTTTTAGAACATTTTTACATATAGTTTGCAGCTTTTAAAGTTTATTATTAAGAAACATTACAAATTAATGAGTTTCAGTATTCTAAGGGATTTGTTTCTTTTTATTGAAATTAACAAGAACTCTGTTAAGTTACAGGTTGTAGAAAATCTATATCTTTTTCAAAATAGATTATTCCTATTGTTTATATGAAGTATTTTTTTTATTATGTCTTACTTATTGAAAACGGGCGTGATTTGGACGGATATATAGTGTTTACATAATCGCAGCTTCGAATATATGACATAACAAAAATTAAATGAAAAACTTCAGATTTTCAAAAAGATCTGGACTAGGACTGAAGTAAAACCGAACTACTAAAAATGAACTATCAATACACTATAAACTGAAATAGAATTGAAATTAAACAAGAACTGAACTATAACTGAACTAGAACTGAATCAGAACTCAACGAGAATTCACATAGAATTGAACTATAAATAAACTAGAACTGAATTAGAACTAACCAGAATTGTACGACAACTCTACTATAAATGAAGTTGAACTTAAATAGAACTAAACTAGGACTGAAATGCAAATGAATTATAAGTGAACTATAAAGAAACGGTAAATGAATTATTTCTGATCTAGGACTGGACTATAAATGAAATAGGAATGAACATGAACACATCTAGAACTAGAACTGATCTAGAATAGAACCAGAACTGTACAAGAATTAAACAGGAATTACTGAATGAAAACTGTACTAGAACTGGACTGGAATAACGGAAGGAAACTGAACCAGGACTGAATTCAATATACTATAAACGAACTGTTACTGAAATAGAACTGAATCAGAACTCCACTGCGATTGATATAGAATTGAACTATAAATAAATTAGAACTGAATTAGAACTGACCTAAAACTGAACCAGAATTGTAATTGAACTCTACTATAAATGAACTAGGTTTTAAATAGAACTAAACTAGGACTGAAATATAAATGAATTATAAGTGAACTATAAACAAACTGTAAATGAAAAAGTGCTGAACTAGGACTGGACTATACATTAATTAGACCAGAACCAGGACGGAACGGAATTACTTAATGAAAACTGTACTAGAACTAAACTGGAATAATTGAAAGGAAACTTAATGAAAACTGTACTAGAACTAAACTGAAATAACTGAAATGAAACTGAACCAGGACTGAATACAGATAAGCTAAAGCTGAGCTTAAAGTGAGCTAGAAATGAACTGAAACGAATTTAGAACTGAACTAGAATAACTAAAAGATAAAGTGACCTAGAACTAAAACTGAGCTTGGAACTAATGTAGAACTGAACTAGAGTCGAACTAGAACGGAGCTAGAAATGAACTTTAGATATATATGCCATGCTTGGTGAGCGCCTCTTATATTTTCAAAACATTTCCAAAAGATCTGACACTTTTATCCTTTTATTATTAGAGCACGTTATTATTAGATGTTTGCTAAATGCACGTATTATTTCTTCCAGATTTGTTTTCCTATACCCCTTTAATTAATTGAAAATTAAATTTCTTATAGTGTTGAAATGAAAATTAAATTAAAAGCTGTTGAAAAGACAAATATAACTCAGAAGCAAAACAAACAACTTTGAAATTTTACCTAATTTAGTTACAAATTTAGGACTACACCTTAAAACACTCGTTTTGTGTTTTTCAAAAAAAAAAAAAAATTAACCATTTTTTTTAACTAACAATTGCATGTTTTGTATTTTTTTTTTTAATAAAAAATAAAACCTTAAACTAATTTATATTTTATTAAATTTCTTACAGACGCACCGGCGGCATGGGCCTAAGTTCGAGCCGTCTTACTGGTACACCATCTTCGAAACGAGGTGATGACAGTTCTTCCGTACAGGATGAATCATTAGATGGCGAAGATTCTGGAAATTAAATTTAACAAAATTTTAAATTTATTATTTTTTTTTTTTCAAAATTAATGATGAGAAAATGCAGTTTTTTTACATATATTTATGTTATTTTTATTTTATAAAATTTAATTATTTTTTACCACACAACACAACAAAAGAAAGTTAGAAAACAAAAACACTTATTTTTTGTAAAAAAAAGA
The DNA here is from genome assembly GCA_014858695.1 of Chrysomya rufifacies. Taxonomy (NCBI): domain Eukaryota; kingdom Metazoa; phylum Arthropoda; class Insecta; order Diptera; family Calliphoridae; genus Chrysomya; species Chrysomya rufifacies. The sequence continues at coordinate 806 of JACGTJ010001159.1, read as the reverse complement.
AAGAAACACGAAAAAACGAAAATGATGAAAAAGATAAAGGAAAAACAAAACAAAAAATAAAATAAATGATTTATTGTTTCTTACTACTACAACTAGAAATTCTTCCTTTTGCCTCAATTTACCAAACAAAAGTTCTTTTCCCTTTAATCTTTATATTAAAACTTAAATTACCTAAATCAACCCCCCTCGTAACATAATAAAATATTAATTATTATTAACTAATATAAAATTAATAATATTAAAAAAAAATAAAATTTTTATAACAAAAATTATATAAAAAAACAAATAATAAAAGTATTGGAAAAAATGCATTTATATAAAAAAATTAAAACAAAATCAGTTAATTATTTTTTTTACTCTTGATGTGACTCTTTTAGTTTCTTTTTGTCTAAATTCTTTATTTTAATTTTTGTTTTAAATAAAAAAAATTATTCGAATATAAAATTACGAATAATAAATTGAGCATGTTGTAAATAAGTGATATATTTACTTAATAATTGGAAAAAATATTATTGGCTTTTATTTTTTTATTAATTAAAAAATTCAAATCACACTAAAAAAAACAAAAAGAGAAAACAACATACAATTAACAATTGTTTTCCTTTTTTTATAAATATTGTCTTAAATAATGCAAATTATTTAATAAACAATTTCAAATCATGCTCTTTAGAAAAAAAAAATCTTTTTATTTTTTAATTTCTTTTAACTTTCTTCTTTCACTCCTAAATTATTATTATTATTCACCCTGCTCTATTCTTTGTTTAATTATATATAAATAATAAATATAAATATATTTTTTTAATTAT
>JACGTJ010001145.1:20746-30958 GCA_014858695.1 Chrysomya rufifacies | reverse complement strand
TGAACTAGAACTAAATTAGAACTGAAGAAGAACAAAACTAGAATTGAACAAGAACTGAAATAGAAATCGAATTAATAAAATACATTCTTCCGAGGTACATTCTTCCAGAATCGTCTATAACTTCAGATCAAAATTAAATATTATTTATTCTCGCAATTGTAATTTCGCTTATCTTCATTTCTTCTTTTGTTGGTGCTTTAAAAGACTCAATTTAGCCAAAGATAATAAAAACTAGCACCCAATTGATGACAGGGATAAGTATAATAACTGTTGGAAATAATACATAAAAATGTCTGTGTCTAAATACGTGAGCCAGGCGTTGACTTAAATATATGTGTTTAATAATTGTGGTTTATGTAGTACATCTCTAATATTCCAGATAAATGTCAAAATATCATTATATATACACACTGCAACATACCTATTTTGTATTTATTTAGGTAAGAGAAAACATGACTTGGCTTTTAGAAAACATGTTGTTGTACTGAAGCACAAACGTACATTGAACGACAAATACAATAGACAACATAAAAATCTGTGTAATCTGCTTTTCATACCATTTTGTTGTTGCTTTTTGATTTGTCAGCAATACAAAAGCTAGCTATAAAGGATTTGCTAACAAACAACAGAAGCAGAATAAACTTAAATGTGGGTGTTATAAACCAATATATATTTATACTAGAGTACTAAACATTTTCTTATTTAGTTTTCTAATTCCTACTCAATCAAAGTAAGATACATATTTTAGCAGTCTAATATATATTCATACTTCACAAATCCTTAGTTCAGTTATAGTTTGTATACAAACGATTTTCAACATAATCTTAAACCGTACGTACAAACATAAAAACAAACATAAAACGAAAAGTTTTTTTTAAAGAAGATTCTACGTGAAATCCTTATTAAAAACCTAACATATAAACGTATTAAGATATAGAATAAATACCAACCTGTAAGACAGCAAAAATGACAGCAAATACGGTAACAATAAGTAGACAGGCAGCAACCGCAATTGCTGTAATAGTTGTTAGAGGTGAACCGACACGTGAGAATAAACCATTGACACCTGTTGTTGAACCGTCTGTATCATCTAGTAAATTCCCATAAAGGCCACCACTATTGCCATAGGAACTACCAAATTGTTGCTGTTCAGCAGCAGCAGCTATGCGTCTTTTGCCAGCAGGCGAAGCATTTATACAACCACCTGTAGGCAATATCGAAAAAGAAGAAACAACAAATGTATATACAATAAGGATTATTTTAATGGGACATTAAAAACAATTATGCATGATTTCATTAAGCTTAAGTTATTTTAAATAAAATTTATTTACCTGTATCTTTATCACAGTGACAACACGATTGATCCTCGGGCGAAGCATCATTGGCGCAACAGGGCACACATTGATTATTCAAACGATCAAGATGTAGGGGAAAGGCACAGGTCTGACATGAATATTGTCCAGGTCCTGTACAAGAACGACATGATTCATGACATGTTTTACATGTTTGGGTGGGAGAATCGTAGTATTGTGAACCTAAACACTCCATACATAGACCACCATCTAACATAAAGTGTGCAGGACATGAGGTACAAGCTAATGGACCAGCACCTAAACAATAATGAAAATGAGAGATGTGTGAATTTTTGGAATAATATAAAAATTGATAATTTAATTACTTAAATTTTCGATAGAAAGTTTTTAAACAAAGAACATTAACTTTTCTATAGAAAGAAAAAGTTGCTAAGATTCTAACAACTTTTCAATAGAAAAAGTTGCACAGATTCTGAAAACTTTTCAATAAAACAGTTGCCCAGATTCTGACAACTTTTCAATAGAAAAAGTTCCTCAGATTCTGACAACTTTTCAATAGATAAAGTTGCCCAGATTCTGACTTTTTAATCGAAAAAGTTGCTCAGATTCTGACAACTTTTCAATAGAAAAAGTTCCTCAGATTCTGACAAATGTTCAATAGATAAAGTTGCACGGATTCTGACAACTTTTCAATAGAAAAAGTTCCTCAGATTCTGAAAAATTTTCAATAGAAAAAGTAGCTAGATTCTGACAAATTTTCTGTAGAAATAACCCTTAGATTTTGATCAATAGAAGATTTTCCATCAACTTATTAAACAATTGCACATATACATATATTCACACATATATTGACACATATACACATAAAAAAAACTTAAACGTATTTTTTACACACACATATGTAGTTACAAAGAATCAAAATTGAAAAACAAAGCTTACCATTACAAGTTTTACAATAATGATGACATTTTTGACAACCAAACTCTGACTTGTAAAAACCTTCAGGACATTCAGGATGACATTCACCACCAGCTAGCTGCCAACCACTAGGGCATTGAACGCATTGATCACGACGCGGACCACTGCAGGTATGACAGCTGAGATAACACTTGGCACATGTACCACGGTCACTATAATAACTGTATGTTCCAATAATGACGACGATGACAATGATGAAGCATTTACAAATAGAGAAATTTTATGTAGAAAGAAAAATGTAAAGAAAGTGTGAATAAAAGTTTTCATTTTAAAAATTCGTGCTAATGTATAAGAAAAAGAAAATTGTTTTGAAAAATCTTTAAATAAAGTTTTCATAGTTTTATAAAGATTGCATGAAACATTGATTGCTTTATAAGTTGCAAACAAAGTTTTATGAAATAAATTGATTTTCAGCTGTTAGTTTAAATTGAAAATAATTTACTATAAACCTTAAATCAATTCAACTAAAAATATGCAATAAAATTTAAAAAATCATATGAGATAAAAATAAGCATACAAATAGTTTTCGAAATATAATTACCCATCGGCACAGGTGGTACGACATTCGCCACTTTGTAATTGTAATCCTTTAGCACAAGCTGTACAATTCATACGTGAAACACATTGAGTACATGTATGCAAACATTTAGCACAAACTCCGGCTTCCATATAGTAACCATCATCGCAGGAGCTAACACAGTGATTGTTTTGCAACAGCAGACTTTGGGGACAACTTAAACAATTCGATTCGGTGGGTCCATCACATGTCTCACAAGTACTATGACACGGATGACAATGGTTGTTATCGTAGTATTCAGCTGTAAGTAGACACACATACAAACACATACAAAGTTAACATATTAAAAAGAGAGTAAAATAATGACAAAAGAAAATTGAAATTTTAAAATGAAAATGATTGTGGAACAAGAAACAAAAGTCTGTGGCAGATTGTGTTTTAAGAAGAAAACAATGACTGTTAAAGAATATTAAAATTTCTGTGATCACTTTGAAATTGAAAATTTTGGCAAATTTTTGAATAGATTTTTAAAAAAATTACGTTTCTGACAATTTTGTTGATGAAAAATTGTTGAACTTTACATTTGAAAAAAGTTACTCAGATTTTGACAACTTTTTCGTAGAATAAATTGCACAGATTCGGAAAGTTGCTCTGAATATGACAACTTTCCTATAAGAAAAGTTGGTCAGGAAAACTTGCTCTGAATCTGACAACTTTTCTACAGGAAAAACTGTTATGATTCTGACAACTTTTCTATAGGAAAAGTTGCTCAGATTCTGACGACTTCTCTATGGAAAGCGTGATTCAGATACTGACAACTAGGAAACGTGTTGCCTATAATATACACTTTCTTTTGGAAAAATATCTCAGAGCCAGACATCCTTGATATAGAAAAAGCTTGCTTAGATTCTGACAACTTTTCTGCAGGAAAAGCTGCTCAAATGCGGACAACTTTTCCAGAGGAAAAGTACCGAAGATGTTAAAATTTTTTCTACTGGAAAATTTGTTCAATTTCTTACAACATTCTTTTAAATTGTTTTCGTAATTCTGGCAGAAAAAGTTGTTTAAATTCATAAAAATGTTCTAAAGGATACTTTTATTTTACAGTTTTTCTTAAAAGTAACCATTACTAAATAAACGCTTACAAATTCAATTTAAAATTTAAATTAATTTTAAAAATTAAGTGATATTTCTTTTTTTGTAATTCAAGTACATTTTATTTTTATATTTAATCTCTGTTTTATAATATTTTCATAAAAAATCTGTAATGCATTATTATATAACCTTGCCAAAGGTTATTTTGTATTAAATTTTTTTTTTATATTTCCTTCCAAAGAGAAAATCTAACCATGAAAAATACACTTACACTCTCTTGCAAAATCATAAATTTTTGTTTTGTTATTAACTTTTATGTTATTTTTAATACCGCTGGAATGCCTAAGGACATTATAAAATGAAAAAAAAGAAAGAGGAGAGAAAACATGATTTAAACATTATGCAATTTTATTCTCATATAAGGGTATCAACGAAAAACAAAAAACAACAACAATTATAAATTCTTTACATTTAGAATTATTTGTGTTGTTATAAGCGAACACAAAACAATCAAGAGAAAATGCGAAAGAGTACAATAAAATTGTATACAAAGAATTTAGTATTGTTTTTTTCATCAACAAAAGTTATATGTTTTTGCTACACATATATATCCTGTAGTTTCTAGATTATTTTACGTGCTATTTTGGGATGGTACTGGTTACTTTACAAGCTACTTCGCTAGCCAATTGAACGTGGTTGTTTTTTAGAACGTAGTCATTTTTAAAACTACTTCGTGGTTATCAGTTAGTTAGCAATTGTAGCTAATCAATCAGATGGGTGGTTCGAATGGCTCACAAGGACCATTTTACTAGACCAAGGATGAACATTAAAATAACGATTGTCTTTTTTAGGACTTCATGGCGGTCAACATATGACCAGTTACAAAATATCTGCTTCAATTTATAACATTTTTACACGTTAAATATCCTCCAATTTTAACATGAACTTGTACTTGAACGTAGGCAGTTAGTTCTTTACGTTAAAACATAGTGGTTCCTACGAAGTAGTCAATTGTCCCTTTCTGTGACTATATGTTGATTACTATAGGTGAACTATATTTATAAAACACAAATTCACAAAAAATTAATATAAAAACAAGTTGATCAAGTCGGTTTATACGAAGAATCTTTTGAGGTAATATCTTATTTCAGTATAGTTTTGTTAAAAAAAAGAATTTCATTCATATCTTTAAATGATTTTCGAAGTTTATGTGGGACTAGTATTCAAATTTTAGCCGATTATATTCGAATCTGAGAAAGGAATTAAGATCTTAGGTACCATCTTTTGCCTTTATTTTGTTATACATATCTCTAAAGGACACAGATTTGTCCCGCTGAAACCCTACAGAGAAATCATTTGTAAAGGGTAGCTGAAATAATTGTCATTTTCAAATTATATCAATATCCTGCCCACACATTTAAGAGTCGTATGCTTTAAAATCTCCATTTTGGAAGAACATTCGTATGTGGGCTATTATAAATACTTAACCGATTCGAATGAAATTTGTCAAATTTCCATTAAAATTGAAACAGTTTTTATTTACAAGAATGACATTTGTGTGTGTGGGGATAGGTGAAATAATGATCAGGACCAGTAAGTTTCGTACCTGTAAAAAATAGTGATTCATCGAGAATCCTTTTAAATTATATGGACGGAGATAGTTTAATTGATTCAGAAAATGACTCTTAGTCGAACGTTGTAATTTAAGGTGGAAATTCGATGTTTTTTGTGTATTTTAAACAACTCCACCAATACATTATCTCCACATATGGTGACTAGCTACAAAAGTGTCAATAAAGCGACGATTGTCTATTTATTGTCCAAAACTGATATGGCATAAATTGCCATCCATTTCAACCCAAAAGCTGCTGGATAATAATTTGGATGGCGAGATTTTTTGCATGTGTATATCTTCAACTGAATGATAATAATCCAATTTAAGTTACGCATTTTAATAGCTTACTTTATAAATGAGAGCTCGACTTGATGCTGTGGGTTTTATTACAGATAAATTATCGTTTAAAGAGATCGCTTTTTTATACTTGGTGTGCATATATGTGTGTGTTAAAATTTGTATTTTTATCTTTTTTAACATTTGGTTATATATTTAAAATACATTTTTCTTTTTGTAACAAAATACATTTTTGACATCTTGATTTTTATAAATTTTTGGGAAAAAAATTTGCAGAAATAAATAAAGCTAAGGCAAAACAACAATAAAATGTATAAAAAAAATTTACACTTTCTTGGCAAAAGTATGAATTTCGATTGAAATTTGTCAATAACTCAATATGTCACATTAAAATTTATAGAGTTTCTTGATGTTCTTTCACTAGAATTTACTAACTTTTAACACAGATTCTGTTTAATGACTGATATATGAACTTTTTTTCTGAGCAATAATTTAAATTGTTGTTTCGTTTTTTTGCAATACAAACAAAGTTGCAAATATGCAGGCTAATTGATAAAGAAAAGTCTCTATAAATCAAATGGAAAACCAAACCTTTATACTACAAGGTTCTGTTACGTTGGTCAACATTTAGAAGTACATTTGATTTGCTATTCAACGAATTCAAGAAGAATTTTTTTTATTTGGAAATCTTATATTAAGAACAACTTTTTTTGTTAAATAGAGAATTTCTTTGGTTACTATGTTACCATAATTTGTTAAATCGGGCAAACACTAACTTTGTGTCATAAAAGACTATATTCATAGAAAAATCGGTGATTGTTAGACAAATATTATGTGTGAGTCAATTGTGTTTAAGGGACATAAAAAAAACTTTTGAAATGTAAATATTAGAAGGGCTTCAATTTTAACTTTTAGAAAACCTTTGACGCTGTCATTTGTTCACACATTTTCTTGTAAAAGAAAGTATTTGATAATTTTTCATATCGCATATAGATTATATAATTGGGCTTAAGCAAAGAAAGCATTTTTACATGTTTTTTTTTTGCCGGGAACAGTTTTCATTATGATATTGTGTGCTGCAAAGTTTTCTTGTAAGCTGTTTTTTGGATGGTGACAGTTTTAGAGATATTTTCAATATATATTTTTTTCTAATTTAATATTTCTGAGAAATTTTCAATTTATTTTTAGCTGAGAACAGTTTTAGTTACGCATTATTTTACATTTTCATTAAAAACTTTTTGGCTGAAAGCTGTGTTCTATATAATCATTATTTTCTCAAGACAATTTTGATATTTTTTCATTTTTTAACTTTTCAAAAAATTTTCGATAAATTTTCTTTGGAAAATCAAACTTTAAGAACAGTTCTTTTTTCAAATTTAAAACATTTTTATAAACATACTTTAACAAAACTTTATATTAGTTAGGCTGGACAGAGTTTTTATTAGAGTTCACAAAGACCTTTATAGGAACAAACTTATTGGTAACAGTTTTCTTTGGCGCATTAAGCTCTGGGAACAGTTTCTTTTAAAAATGTTGATATATTTAAATAAAAGATCTTTAAAGTAAAAAAAAATATTGCTGAAAATAGTTTTCTTGGACGAATGTTTCTGTTCCAAAAAAAAATGGGAACAGTTTAATATAGAGGCATTATTCTTGGGAAATAGTGTTCTTTAAAAAATTTGATAAAACGAAGAGAAAACGTCCAAAGAGAGGTTACGAGTTTATCATTAGAAATAGTGTTCTTTAATTTTTTTTTAAAGAGAAAACGTTCAAAGAGAGCTTACGAATTTAGCTTTAACTAAAATTTTTTTCTTGAGAAGACTTTTTAGAAACTTGAGAACAACTTTAATCAGCAAAATCGTTAATTGTATTATATTTTAAGATGTTCTACGAACTAGTTCCTTCTATTTGAATTCGCTCACAACAGACAAGCATGTTACACAAATATAACTATTGGGAATATAATAACTAAAGAACATAGCTCTTTAGAAGAAGTTTATTTAATAAATTTGTAAAAATTTAAGATAAATAAAGATAACGAAGTATTTGACTGCTATCTTAGTTCATCCTTGAAACCCTATTCTAAAATTTTCTTAATAAAAATTATTTTAAAAAAAGTTTAAAAAAAATGTTGTTCTTATTAAAATTGTTCATTGGGAACACTTATCTTTAAAATGTGAAGCAGCATTCATGATAAAATTTTTTGTTGTAATTTTCTTTTTCTTTAAGAAATAATTCGCTGGAAATAGATTTTATTCTTTTACAAAATTGTTGTCTAAGAACACTTCTTTTAAATAATTATTACCAGGCTTTAGCATTCTACCTTTAGAATTTGTTTGTTTCCTGGGAAATCATTCCTCTTGAATATTGTTTACTTCCCAAGATTTTCTTTAGACTTAATTTAGCTAAAAGTAATATTCTTTGTAAATTGTTAGAAAAAATCCATCAAATTTTGTTCCAACATCTGTTTTAAATGGATTTATTCAAAAAAATGGCGCCACTTTAATATTCTTGTTTAGTAAAAATCTTCTTTCAGGCATTTTGAGAAACACAAAATCCCCAAAAATACATTTTTTTTGTTTGCTATCGCTAACCTTCATTCATACTCATACTCATACTCATACTCACATTCTTCGCAATTTTCACTGCCGGTGATAATACATTTGCCTTTTTTATTCAGTGTCCAATTTTGTTGGCAAGTTAGGCAAAAACCATTTGTGGTACATGTGGCACAACCCGTCGGACATGCTACACATTCTTGGCGTTTTTTATCGGCATAATAACCGTCAGGACATCTATTCAAACATTTACCATCGAGAGCATAACGACCGGAACGACATGTGATACATTGAGATTCGGCGGAACCGTTGCAAGTGTCACAAGATGAATGACACGAAGCACAGCTAAAGTAGAGAAGAGGAAAAAAGAAAACAAAAAACAAGGGATATAAGTTAAAGCTTTAAGTTATACTATAGATAATGACTAATGTTTCTGAAAGTTGTTTAATTATATAAATGAACCATAAATACTTTTGTTATTTTGTAAAAGAATTCATTTAAAAATAGTAACTAGTTTAGAAATATTCTAGCCACATAATCAATGTTATTAAATTTTTCGAATTATTTCAAAAACATTTCATTTGTGGTAACTTCTAATTATATTTTAAAACCAACATAAATTCTTTAGTCGTTTTTTAGTTTATATTTTTTGCAGATGAAAGAATGTATTATAATGCATACAAAAGATGAAAATTGAGTATATTTTTTTTTGTTTCTGTAGAAAACAGGATTCAATTACAATTCATCCTTTGCTTACAATTTGCAATGAATACAAAACCATAGAAAATATTATAACAGTATGGCAATGAAAATTTGTATACTTATGAAGAGTTTTACAAGAAGAACCCTTTTATATAATGATATTTCATACTAAAGAATTCTTTTGATTTAAAATTGTTTTCAACTCCAAATTGTATGCTTTTAGTTTTTTTTTAAGCAAATGATGTAAATGATAAAAAAATGAACAAAAAATTATTTTTTCAAAATTTTTTATAAATTAAATTTAAGAATTTGTAAAACTCGTACGTATTTTTTTTATAAAAATATATATAAATTTTCCATTTAATATGCAAATAATATAATTTCCCCTAATTAATATGCAATACTTTATGCACTTCGCTAACTCCTTAAGTTAGACAATCAATTACATTGCATTTTAATGTTCCTCTCTACCTTCCTCTTTCAAAATCTTGCAAATTCTATATGAAATTAATATAACAATATTTGATATTATCATAGTATAAAATCTAAACAAGTTGACTCAAAACTTGAACATTTAATTTCCTATTCAATTAATGAGCTGTATTTAAAAATACCAATGAAGCCATGAAGACTACTTTACACAAAACATCTCTCTCTCTTTCACTCTTAATGCAAAAACCCATAAGAGTCGTAAATCGTTCAAGTGTCAATTTGTTCATAGAACATTTACATTTTGTATGTGAATAAATCAAGACAATTATTAGATAAAGAAAAACTGTTTTCAACAAAAACAAATCAATATATATAACAGAATTGTGTAGATTTTTGAACAAATTATAAAAAATTCTAATGTACTAAAAATATTTCAATAAAACTACACAGTAAGAATTTGTTTAAACCCCCAATAGCTTATAATTATTCAATATTACTACCATTGAGTATCTACTTGATTTACAACTCAATACAATTACAAGAACTCCATTCAGTTAATATTATTTTCAATTAGAAAGATATTTTAATAAATTCTAAAAACCCGAATTAATTTACACAAAATTGTGAGTTTAGTTAAATTCTAGTTAAGTTTTAGTTCAGTTGTAGTTCTGTTATACTTCAGTTCTAGTTCAGTTTTAGTTCAGT
>JACGTJ010001142.1:0-13366 GCA_014858695.1 Chrysomya rufifacies | reverse complement strand
ATTAAATATACTTTGTACTGCGATCTGATTATATTTTGATGGTGGGTATTAAAGATTCGGCCAAGCCGAATATAACATTCTTACTTGTTTTTTTTGCTATTGAAATCCACACAAACAAATACAACCACATTGCACCCAATCTTTGTTTTAAATTTGTTGAGCCGTTATAAAAGATTGAAACTTCTTTGTTTCGATTAACATTTTATTGATTTTTGGAGGATTTTCCGGTTTAACATTTTACCGGATTCGACCACTTGGAACAGAGAACGGTATAGGAGATTTCTCATGCTGCTTTTATATTCTATATAACAATAGCATGAATTTTTCTATAGTTTACATTTAGTAGAGTTATAGTGAAATAGACATTTCTAAATTCTCAATAAAAGTTGTTTTTGTTAAGCTAATGAAAGCCACACAAATACACCCAAAACACCAGCTTTGTACAAGATTTGAGACTTCGCTTTTCTCTGAATATATTCCAGATTTTGTTGAGGATTTTTGTTTTGTATTAGCCAACCTTAGCAAATATATGGCGTTTTAACCTGTTTTTCTTTAAATTAAAGTAAATGCGGAAATTTTCAACCAACTAATCAACAAAACTATCATAACTAAATAGTATTTTAAAACAGTTAAGAATGTTATATTCGTCTTGGACGAATCTTTAATATCCACCATCAAAATGTATTAAAGTATATTTAAAGGATAACTGTTTTTGAATAAAGTAAAATTCTGAAGCTTTCTTCAGAATTTTACCTTGCCTTAATAAAACCACAAATGGAATAAAAGAACTGATTTTAATTAATATATTTCCTCTTACAAATTAACGATGTATCAAAAATTTCATCGTTTGCCTCCATTCATTTCATATTTGTAACATATTATAACAAAATATGCCCCAATCACAGACTTTTGCGGGTGGACGGGTTCACGCCCATTTTTTCCAATATTCTTCCTACTATCTAACATTCAGTCTAAAATTGCATCTTTTGCGCATTCTTCCCTTTCATTATTTAGGGCGAAATATGCAAAAAAGACATATTTTTTAAGTGAGCGAAAAAGAGCGTTCCTGTTACTATATTATGATTTACCTTCAATTTCATCTCTGTACGTTCAACGTTTATGACATGTTATGTATAAAATTGCTCCAAAATGACAGATTTTCATAGTTTTATGTTCCATAACTTCCTTATTTATAATCCAATTCTGCCCATTTTCAAACCTTATATAAGAGAAATATTTGTGCCAAATTTCATCTTCCTAGCTCATCCGGTGCGATCACAAAGATGTAAACCTAGCAACCTTTCAACAGACAGACAGACAGACAGACGGACATCGCTAGATCGAGTTAGAGACAAACAGGGACCCAGTACATGTTGTACATGTATACATGTTGGGGGCTTGGACAAATATTTCAAGATGTAACAAACGGAATGACAAGCCCAATATAACCTCAAAATATTTTGATGGTGTGTATAAAAAGTACACTGAAAGAAAGGAACTTTTTTTACACAAAATCTTATTTTTTTATCAGTTAAAGTATTCGTAGTTGGCTCTTTCTTAAGCAAATTAAGCTTTTTCTTAAGCTGTTTTTAACACAATACCGAATGCTAAAAATTATAATTCAAAACTTGTTTTCTCTTATTTGTCATTTTGTAAAAGAGAAGAAAACTAAAAAAATTATAAAATATAAATAACAAATATGTCAGAAATCAAGAACTAAATAAATTATTCCAGCCTAAGGGCATTACAATTAACTAAAGTTCGATAACTTAAATATCTATAAAGAATAAAAAAATGTTTAAATTATAATAAAAATGAATAAGTTTTATAAACAAGCTTAATAATTTATACATATTCAAGAAAATATTATTTATATACGATATTAAAAATGTCTTAAAGGCAATTTCGAAATATTTTCTAATTGATTGTACTCTGTTAGCTTAAGCTGAAGTGAGATGATAAACTAGCGATAACTTGCTTATCGATTATTTGTCACTTAGTCTTGGCACAATGTTGAAAACAGGTTCAATTTATAATAATAAATTTATAAGAAAAATAATAAATAGAAAAACAAAACAAAAAACTGTAAAGTTCTTTACATTGCAAAATTAGTTAGTAGTTAATAATAACAATAATTAAAAACGTATTAGAGTCAAATAATGAAAATTGTTGTACGAAATTAATTAGCTTTTAACAATTTTCTATCAAATGTGCACATTTTGTGATTAATTGTCGTTAGCAATGCTAGCTAGTGCCATACCAGAGATGCAGGTATAGAGCGACACAAACAAAGTTTTTAGAAATTAGTTTGAAAAAGTAAAAAAAAAAAAAACTTAATGCCTCAATAATATTTAATTGCATTCTATCATAATTCGTTAAGCGCAATGAATATATAAAATACTTTATTTTAGTGACAGAGCTGTAAAAGCTTAAAATCACTTATGACCAATATGAAATATAGTTTGTACTTTAGTCATGACGAGAGCATATAACACAAGTAAGTCCATTTTCTATTTATACAAAGTCTAACGAATTTGCTGAAATGTAGAAAGATATAAGAAATAATGAACATATTTCAAATATATTTTAATATGAAATAATATGGGAGGTGGCTGTATAAATCCAAATTTCTTAATACGATCTAGAAACGCAACCAAATTATCATGGTTTTATATTTTTCGCTTCTGTTTATGCCATCTTATAAAATAAAATGATACATTTTATAGGTTTTTGCCCAAATCCACATCCAAACAAACTTTTCATAAGAAAATTTTTATTACAGCTTTTACATTTATAGCTTTTCCCGTTCAATCTCTGTAGTCCTGTCAACAGACAGACAAACGAACATAGTTAGATCGGCTTATCATCTTATCAAGACCCGAAATATACATGTTAGGTTCATAAAAAGTGCAAAAATATGTAAAGAATGATAAATAGGCAGTAAATATGCAATTTTAACTAAATATGCTATAACAAATCGAATGTGATTTGTATAAAATTATCAGGCCTGACCATGGCAAATATCTGGATAACTCCTGTACTACATTCCAAGTTTTTCGCCAGAAACATAAAGTAATGTCTTACATAAAATAAAGTTAAAATTATAGTTCAAAGCTTTTCTCAAAGTCTGAGTAATAATATTGAGTGTTACTCTATCAGAAGCACAGATATTGTGAAATTATAAGAATATTATTGAAATTCTTCCCCCCTGCATCAGGTGCTAAAGTTTTACAATTGTTATATGATTTAAATAAAAAATTACTTAATAATATCAGATCAGAAAGCTTCTGAAATGTGTTTTCTCAATGAGACAGTTTAAAGCTTTTAACATTTAAGCTTCGTTAGCACTTTGAAACCCTGCTGACATTGGTGCATTTGAGATACATTGTTAAGCTATATTTTCTTAGCCTGTAATGTATCCAAAGTTTGGAGATAAAGTTCTCAAGATATTAGATATTTTCAATGAACACTTAAAACAAACTACCACTGTAATTATTATACTAAAATAGTTGCAGACTATTTCTATTTAAGACTTTGTGCATGAAGGAAATTTTTTGATTAAAACTGACAACATATAAAGAATAATTCAAATCCAAACTGAAATTTGAAAATTTCAAATTTCTGTTGTTGAAAATTTTGTTTTATTTTTTACACCTTTTCACTCAATAAAATATTATATATTTATATTTTATAAAGATACATACACTTATGAATTAAATGAGTACTTATTTCAACACAACAACTTGTCAAAACAAATAAACAATTTTCTTAACATATTGGCTGAAAAAAAGTGTTCATACTGTGTGAATAGTGAATGTTGCGTAGAATAGAATTATATTTTTTTTCTTCTTTTTTGTATACCAGCAACATAGATTTCTTACTCCCACCAAAGAGTCTGACGAAAACGATCGTTTATTGCAAACAAACTAACACTTTCTCTCCAGTTTGTATATAAACAATTTTCAGAATCCAAATTTAGAATATTTCTTCCTTTAATATAAATAATAATAAAAAAGATATATATTTTTGTTTAATGCATTTAATGTTTAAAGAATTTTTTTGTATAGAGATTGTGAAAAAAACCTGCATGATTCGTAAAATATAAATAATGATCAACAATTTTTCTTGGGTGTCAAAGTTTTAGGGTGAACAAGAACATGAATGGCTGGAGAGAGAAATTGAGAGAACGAAAAACTAGCAGGCATAAAATTGTTATGGGTCTTTAAATTAAACGCCAAAAAAAGAAGGCGAGAAGTTATGACCTATTGACAGACAAACTCACGATTTATGTTTATTTCGTTTTTTTTCACCTCTCTCATTCTCTCTGTAGGTTTTCGTAATACAAACTTAATAACAAATTAAAATAAAATTAAACAGAAAATTAATAGCAGAACAATAATAAATAATAATAAAAATAAAACATGTAAACAATTTTGTACTTTTTACTAAATAAAATAATGAAAATAAATCAGTTTTTGTAGTTTTGTTTAAAAAATGATTTACGTGATTTTCTAAATCTGATATTAATAGATCTAAAAAAAAATATTAATAAAAACAACAAAAACCTAAATAAAAAAAACATATAAACTTAAATTCATTACATGTTACTATTGCTGCTAGTTATTGCACAAATGTTGAACATTTGATTGTTTGTAGCTGTTGCACTAATGGGAAAATAATTATTATCAACAACAATAAGAACTACAACAACAACAATATTATTAATATTTGTTGTTGTTGTTTACAAACATTTCAACTTAAATAAACTGCAAAATTTACTTGCAAAACGTTACGTACTAAAATGAAATTGCCACAAACAAAAAAGTGAAAAAAATGAAAATATTTTATTACCAACTTGTGGCAAGCCCGCAGCAGTCAAAAACAAAAACTTAGCAACAACATTTAACAAAATCTCATCAACAACAACAACAACAACATTCATGTTCGAATTCTTTGAAGACTTTTCTTTTTTTTTACTTTTTTCTTGATTCAGATGCAGCTGCTGTATTTGCAAACTAAATGGTTTTTAGACAATTCGTTTTGTTGCAATTTCAATATATTTGATTGCTATTGTCGTCATTCGTTTAGTTAGTAGTTATACAGAAATTTCTTCACATTCTTATATTTTCTATTTATTTTTGATTTTTCTCTATCAAATCTCCATAATTTCTATCAAAATATCTTTCATATAATAAACTGATCAAAAGAACTATCAAAAGGTTTAATCTATTTTAACCAGCCACAATTTATGTGTATTTTAAATTTGACTTTATATGGTAGTTGGGCGCAAATTTAGCCCAACACGTTGATTTTCATTTTGCTACTTTATTTTTGTTTTGCTTTTGTTTCATATTTTTAACACCCTAGAAGATAAGATTCGATATTTTTCTACTGTTTTACGTTTTTAGTACTTTTGGAAGTTTTTGGTACTTTTTTTAAATTTCTGGTACTTTTGTACGCTTTTGGCACTTTTCTAATCCCAATTTTCCATTTTGCTTTCTAACGCGTTTCGAATTTAATATACCATGTAAAGTACCAAAAATAAACATGTAAAAGTACCAAAATAAAGCAATTTTTTCCCTTAAATTTTCGAATTTTCCAAAAAGTTACGGAACACTTATTTATTTTCCCCTCATATAACTTTGTTACACATTAAATATGTGTAACAAAGTTATATGAGATCTCAAACGATTCCTAAAATATAGCTATTGATAAAAGCTAGAGGTCGAATTTCAAAAATGTACCCGGCTCATGACCACTTAAGTTTCTTCGTCTGAATAAGAAGAGGTACATTATATTTTGAGTCTTTTTCAAATGATCTTAAGTCCATAACTGTTTATGTTTTGTTTATGAAGCGATTTTCTCATTTTCATTAGGAAACTGTTCTAACAAAAGACAAATATTTTGGCTAAATTGGACCCCAACCCCTAATTTTTTTTAAAGACCTACTTTTACAATAATGAAAACCTTTAATTACAATAAAACACTAAACAACTTCAATGTTTACGGGGAATTTTGTATTAAAACCTAGAAAATTTTACAATTTTTCAGTGAACTAAAATTTGCAACAAAATAATTCCTACAACAATAATTAAGTTCATAAAAAATAGGTCCATATAAATTTTACTTACTTTGACCAAGATGTACTCTCTTCATCCAGGGATATATTTGTGGAGGATTTTTTTTGCCACCACTATTTTGACTACTGCCAGCCTCATTGCCACTATCACTTTCCGAATCGGAATCACCGTCCCCAGGACTATGCATCGGTACATTAACACTGTTCGCATGATTATTATTGAGATTTACACCCAAAACACCTTTGTTTAGAGAGCGGGCCACACTCTCCACCACCGACGAGGGTGAAAGTTTTGGAGATATATCACGTGTTGATAGATCTTGAGGACTGGCCAATGACTGATTGTTGTTATTGCTAGAGGTGTTATTATTGCCGGTGGGTGTTGAGGGATCATTGGCATATTTACAACTAATATTTGATTGTTGTTGTTGCGGGTGTTGTCCTAGCTGTTGTTGTTGCTGCTGTTGACTGACTGCATGTTGTGCCGCCGCTGAGGCAAGTGCATTATGTTGTTGTTGCTGCTGTTGTTGCATAAGTAAACGTTGTGGCTGTAATTGGGTATAGTCCACCATTTCGGGAGGATTTGTTTGACCACCTGTACCACCTCCACCCGCACCTAAACTGTAAGCTACTTGATTAGCATAATGAGCCTGAGGTGTGTTTGGATATAGATTGGGAGCGTAAGCAGCGGCAGCAGGAAAATAATCATTACCCGGTGTAGCAGCACCTGAATTAGCACTACCCGTACTACCCGTTCCAGGACCACCATTACTGTTGGGTGTATTGGCTGCTCCACTGGAATTGCCTGGATGATTTTGTTGTGAGTTCATTTGTTGGGGATAGCAGGATGCCAGATTGGGAAACTGATATGAGGACATGGCGAAACAGTCTGGATCCATGATGGCCGGTATTTTGAACAAATTTAATGGGGCTAAAAAATTAGCCTCAAGTGTACTTTTTTTACTTAATGCTGGCTTTATAAACACCAGCCCTTATTTAATCTGAAAGAAACATATAAAAAAGGAAAAATTTAATGTTATGTTTACAGTTGCAAATAGCTTAAGGATTAAAGAAAGTAAAGCATCTGATAAACTAAATATAAAAACGATTTTTGTATTAAAAAGTATACGAACGTTTGTTTTTTGTTGCGAAATTTTAAGCAATTTCAATAATGTTTATGTTTACACAATAATTTTCAAAACTTATTATTTTTGATCCAATCATAAGGAAATTCCTTTTTTAAAATTTTAAGCTTTAAAAAAAAAACAATGGTCAATTGTGTTAAATTTGAACTGAAACTAAAAACGGTCGTTTTTCTTGTGCTTAAGCGCCCTGAAGTGTTTTAAATTGAACTGATAATATAGTCGACAAATATGCAGAACAATTCAAACATAATTGTTATGTTAATATAAGGCTAAATTGCAACCTTTTTCGTTTCTACAGTTTTCCTTTAGTTTTACGAAAACCCTCAACGATTTTAAAAGGAAATTGTTTTGTAAGCTTTTGGTTTTTAAGGTATATTGAAAACTTAGCTTTTGCTTTTGACCAACTCCTAGTAGTTGTAATGGAATTGTTGAAGAAAAAACCGGTAAAGGACATAATTATATTTAAAACGAAGAAAAAATGAAACATGAAAAAAAATGAAACAGAAAATGTATACGGCTAAGCATGGATATTATGATAATTTTACACACATGTATATAAGTATATTAGTACATAAAAATTCTAAAAAGAAAAAATTATACACTGAGGAAAACGTTTCCGATTGAAACACTTTAGAAATCGACCTGAATTCAAGGTGAGTTAGAATAGAACTAAAATAAACTGGAGCTACATTGGAACTGAACTCAAACTGAACAAGAAGTTTGCAAAACGTGAACTAGAACTGAACTAAAACTGAACTAGGATTGAAAAAGAACTGAATTAGAACTGAACAAAAACTGAACTAGAACTGAAGTAGGCAGTAAAGTATTAACAGGAATATTTAAATTTTCCATAGGCCAACTTTTTTATTTATACATGTTTTTAACGTTCAATAGTATAAATTGGCTATAAATTGCAATATTGTTATTTGCCAGTTTGTTGTATTTGCAAGCTATTTATCGACATTATATTTGATAGATGACTACCAAAATGACTGACTGAGTAAGCTTAATAGTCACAATGACATGTTTAAATTGTTTGTAAATTAACCTAAACTTAAACTTATCTGTACGTAAATATCTGCGTTTATCTATATAAACGACTGTGAATCGACTTAAGTTGATACGACGAGTCGTATCGAGTTAAGTTAACTTTGCATTCATATGAATGCTTTTAGAATGTTAAGTAAACAATTTGTACTAAAAAGAATGTTTTTAATTTTTAGCTCTTTCTTGCCTTTGTCCAGTAGCAACATACTTTTTTTAAAAAGTTTTCATTACATACTATCCAACATATTTGTTTAACACAAACTTTAATCAGTTTGTCAGTAGCTGCACTTCTAATGGGTTAATTCTATATTTACACTATTGCTATTTGCTATATGGGATATAGCTTTGGTAGCTACTGACTACTGGCTACTTTTTAAGCAAATACTATTAAGTGTTCCCGTTCATATACATACACATATGTATGTGTTTCTGTGTTTGTTTTGCTACCATGACCAAAAATCGTTAGATGGAAGGCGGGATGAATGATAATGAATGGTTGGAGTTACTGTTTGTTGTCAAGTCTGTGTAACCTTTATGGAAAAATGTCATCAAAGTCAGACTGTTAGCAAATAATAATCATCATGTTATTTTATAAATTTTTCAGTTTCTACTGTTGTTATTTTAAGTTTTATTTTATACTTTTTAATTTTTCTTTTTAATTAAGTTGTTTAATTATTAAAAACTTGTAAATGATCTGTGTATTTTCGCTTAATATATTGTTAAATAAAATGGACATGACAACTAATTTTGTATAAGGTCATAAATTTAGTTTGAAAATAAATTGGAATTTTGTAATATTTTTTATGAGAATATTACAAATTAAGCGAAATATTCTTAATAGATAAAAATATTTTAAAAATTTGCTAAAAATTACTTAGATGTTAAATACTAAAGTTATATTGATCTGAGGTCTCATGAAATATACTTTCAATATATTTTTACACCCACCATCAAAACATGTTTGGGAGTATATTGGATTTGACACTCCGTTTGTAACATGTTAAAATATTCGTCCAAGATCCTAATATGTATATATATTCTGGGTCCTGGTAAGATGAGCTTGCGATGTCCGTAAGACCGTCCGTCCTTATGTCTGTTTGCCTGTTTAATGTACAATAGAGATCGCAGGGGATGTGCTTGGATCACAATTTCGCACAAGTATTTCTCTTATATAAGTTTTGTTTGGTATTGGAAATGGGAATTGAGAATTGAATTATAACAAGTAAGAGTGCTATATTCGGCTGTGCCGAATCTTAAATACCCTCCACCACCTAGTCAGTTGTAGCTAGTTCATGTTCAGTTCTAGTTCAGTTCTAGTTCAGTTCTAGTTCAGTTCTAGTTCAGTTCTAGTTCAGTTCTAGTTCAGTTCTAGTTCAGTTCTTATTCAGTTCTAATTCAGTTCTAGTTCAGTAAAAGATTAGTTTTAATTGTGGGTCAGTTTATGGAATTCATTTAACCTATTAGATTTAAAAGTGTTGAAGCCTTTCAGATTTACTTAAGTTCCTAACGGTCGTAACATTATATTTGGTTCATCCCACATCTGCTTACCAAAAGCGATAGTTTTCATTTCCAAATCAGATCAGATTTAACTCTCCAGTTTAATGAATAATTTTCTAAAGTGTACGGTATTAAAAATTCTTCCAAAATTTATTATCAAATGGATTTTAGAGTAATTTAATATTTTTAATGGAATCTTGTTACACTAATCTCTTTATTTGACATTAATAACTTTGTAATCCTTGTTAAGATTTTATTACTTGTTAATAGGGTAACCAAAATTATTTAAAATAAGTAATTTTATGTCATTATTGCAAATATAAGGACGTTTCTTTCATATTTGTTGAAAATTTCATCTATGAAACATAACTCTTCATAGCAAAACATCCTTCCGATCCTGGTTTTGTTACTTATTTTTTTTATTATTAATCGAACAACCCGTTTATGATTCTTTTCAGATATTTCTATATGTATAATGTGAACTAAAAATAATTTTAATGTTAAATAAGAATAATTTTTAAAAAATGTATATTTTTGCTTGCTCTGTCCATTACCTTAATAAAATGTTATTTTACTTAATCTACAAATAATAGTGGCACAGCTATGATCTCTTTATGTAGACTAACCATGTCATTCCTATATTATTTTTTTTTAATTTGTTGGCAAGTTGATTTGGCCATAAATAAAATACAAAATATAAAAAAAAAACATTTTCATCGTTTTGGCTTGTGTACCAGTTATATTCTCGTATTATGTCTTCTAATTACTGTTTTCTGTCTAAATTCTAGACATAATTACTTTTCATGTTCACTTAAATAATAATAAAAAAATAATAATTTACAGCGCTTTATTATTATTTTTTTAAGTTCATTTATCTTTTTTTTTTGGATTTGTTTTTCTTACTGTCTGTAGTTGTCATTATTAGGACCATAACTGATGACTTTAAATATAACTCATATTTTGTGTTTAGCATAACATTTTTGTATTGCTCTAAGTGCTTTGGTCAAACTAACCAGACTTTCGAAATATTTCTAAACTTATTTGTGTTTATTTGTTACACATAAGTTGTACTATGATTTTGTTGATTTATTATGTGTTTTGTATTATTTCGTATTTTACATACATATTTGGTTGCAGTTTTATTTTTTATGTCTTTTTTGCTTTAGCTGACAATCATAATTCTTAAGAATTGCTTATGATATATTTGGAACCCATTTATATCTCTATAAATTTCTTTAAACTTTCAATATTCTTTAATACCGTAAAGGTGTCAACTTAATGACAGTAGTTTGTTTTCAACTTTAAAGCCCGAAAAGACCCTTTCAACAGCAAAAAACAAATGCATAACTTTTCTAAATTTGTAATTTAAAATAATGTATTTTACAATTATTAGTTTGTAACGTAATATTTTGAGAGTTTAATTATATAGTTGGAAATTTATCCAACAGGCATTTGACATTTGATTGCTTAATTGCATTTGAAACATACAATACCATTATAGATGTATAGATTTCATTCACTGAAATAATTTCTAAATAACCAAAATTTTGAAAAAAAAAACTAAATTATTGTAAATAAATTTACTATAAAAAGCAAATGACTGAAATAGAGTTGAAATAGAGTTGAACTAGAACTGAACTAGAACTGAATTCAAACTGAACTCGAACCGAACTAACTCTGAACTAGAACTGAACTCGAACTAATCTGGAACTGAACTACACCTAGAACTGAACTAGAACAGAACTAGCACTAAACTAAATTAGAACTAATCTATAACTGAACTATTTAAAAAGTAATAGTTTTAATAGTTAACCATTGAAACTAATGTTACCATATACATAATTGATTTAAATTTTTATTTTAATAACTTAGAGAAATATTAAAATAATAATTTCAGAAAATATATGCTACTTAAAATATTACTGTGCTATAACAATTTGTAATTTTGAATTAATTTGAATTATTCAAAATGACAATTAATTAAGTATTTTCAAAGCGATTATGACTTAATATGGTAAACAGTTTTTAAAGCGTTTTTTATTTATTTAAATACAAAACAAACCGTTATAAACGATTCAAGTGTCCTGCTTTGCAAAAACAAAAAATACGTTGTTTGTGCTGTAGATATTGCTGCCTCTTGTCCAAATCTTTTATATGCGTCATTGAATTTTAGAGATATTTCACATTTATTTCATTATAAAAACAATCTTAAAACTACTTGGCAAATATTATGAGGAATATAAGAGTTTAGAATTTGTTCTTATAATATTTTTCGAGTGGAGGTGTAGTGCGGGTATTGAATATGATGTTGTCAGTTGTTAGTTGTAGAGTCAAGCTCGTGCCTTAACCAAAAACTCGACACAGAAAAATCGTGAGTTGAACAAAATACAACAACCTTAGAGCACACACCGTTGAATGTAGTTTGAATACTTACAGCTTTAATAATGAAAAAAGTTTTTATTTTGCAATTTTTTGGTTAATATAAGTACACTACCAAAAGAAACATTAAGACCCAATTGGTACTGATCTTTTTAACTGAAATTTAACTTGAACTGATGTATAACCAATTTAAAACGTAAATATATCTTAACTAGAACTGAAGCAAATCTGAACTAGAACTGAACAACTAAACTAGAAACAAGAACTTAACTAGAACAGGACTAAAATTACACTAGTACTGAGCGTGAACTAAATTTAAACTGAACCTGAAATAAAGTAGAACTGGACTAGAACAGAACTAAAACCAAGTCCAAATATGATATATATCCTTCGAACGTAAACAATTATTTTTCAGTTATACTTTTCCTATCAGGTCTTTTGCATCTTAACAGTCTATTGAAGCCTTTTTAGTTTAAGTTCTTTTTTGTAAGTTTTTGTTGATCGGTTTATGGCTGCTGCTGTTGTTGTTTGGCAGTTTTGTTACTGACTGACGTTTTTCGGTTTTTATATTTTTTATATTTGCTCCTGCTGCTCGTTTTTTCGGACAAACTGGTTTTTAAATTTTTTTTTTGTGATTTTGTTTTGATGTAAATAAATTAAAGAAAAAACTTTGTTAACGAAAACAGAACTAACAAATACCAGCAACCAGATACCAACAGAAAATAAATTCTATAGATACAGTTTGAAATATTAAAACTTTGTTTTATTTTTTGGTGTTTTTGCAAATTCTTTTTTGTCAGTTTATACTTTGATTAAAGGTTTATTTAATACTAATATGGTTGTTATCGTTTTTATTCTAAATTTTGAACTGTTTTATATTTTACTTCTCTCTTCCTCCCTCTTCTGTTATAGTAAAAAAAATGATGATTATTCAGCTGTTGTTAGTTTTACCAATATCTCTAAGTACAGCTTTTGTTTTTTGGTTATTTTATTATTTTTTCAATTATTTTTTGTGTTTGATATTCTTGATGATTTGATTGTTTATTTTAGTATATATATTTTTTGGTTCGTTGTTTTTATTTCAATACTACTTTGACCGTTTATTTTGAATTTGTTAGTTTTTAGTGAAAGACAGGGTCTTAAAAGATTTATAACATTCGTTTAAGTAAAATTTTGTATTTAAATAAACTAGAACTGAATTGGAACTGAACTAGAACTG